>KN538394.1:74607-226376 GCA_000797535.1 Trichuris suis | reverse complement strand
GTAGCATGGCCGAAAATGCCTTTGCCCTCTTTGCAAACCTGCAATTCAAATTCCATTAGAATATTCCGCTTTGCATTGGTACAATGTGTTTGACGAACTCATCGTTGCCAAGCACAAGTCGCATCTTCTCCTCTACTGTGTCGGCCGTAATTTTTGTTATTGGCAATTGCACACCCAATCTATGCCGAACTGCGCGGGCCACGTTGCCGGATTGGTCGCCAAATAAGGGAATCAGTATCATTGGCACTCCCGCCAATGTTATCTCCAGCAGGCTGTTGTATCCGCCGTGAGTTATGAACAGTTTTACTTTCTGACTATCTGAAAGGCAAATATCCGACCTGTAGGATACATAGAAGCATACGTTTTGTTCTCATTGAAAGCAGGGTTTCTTCTATTCTCTTAAATGTTTCAGTATTTTTTCTTATGAACATGCGTGTCTCTTTGAACATGGTCAAAATGTGGACTTCTAAGAAGCAGAGTTCTACTATGGTCAGATGCGGTCGCTCATGTGTATGCTACCGCTTGAAACGATATGTAGAATGCTGCAGAAGTTCCTTTAAGTGCAGTCTTTGATAAATCGAACATGGAAATGTGATGTTCTGCTCACCACTTTCTAGTTGGTTATTTACTTTCTATTGCTTTGAAAATTCATACTTACTCAGCAACTGACGTTGGGGAATCCAGTCGAAGGCGTGCACATGCGGTGGTAGAGTATGGTGTTTCAGGAAGGTTGGGTCGTTCAGCTTCCATACTATAGTGTGTTCTGGAAATTTCTGGAAAGCCTTAAGGAGTCCGTTCTGTCGTAAAATATAACATGTTCAATGTAGCTTTGGCAAAAGTAAGAAGAAAGAACCTTTATTTCTTCTTTGATGAAACTTTCCTGCACTACGCTTCCGAGGGAAAATATTATAATTCCATTGTTCGATTCGTTGAGGAGGTGACGCCATTCCTACAAGGTCTCATTGTTATTCTTGCAAGTGTACCGTTATTTATGGTACCAACTTCTGATAGCTCTTTCTTACTGGACGATTCAAGGTTTCCCATATAGATGATGTCATGCAGCATTGGTCTCGGGAAATCTATGAACTGCTCACCGTTCATAATTAGTCCATCAGGTTTTGCAATGTCATTGAAGCTTGCAATTGTTGAATTGGTCAAACGGCGCAGTAATTCCATTTCTTGGTGAAGCGTTGAAACTGGAAGCTGCAGAAGTGTTCGTATTGTCCATTGCAAGATGGCGTTTGCCATTCTTTCCGGAAAAGTCATAATGTCTGACATTGCGCTGAAAAAATGGGGTATGTAGCTTGGATTGCTTGGAATGGCCATCATCATTGCCGGGAGATCTGTAATGTAGTTTCCAGCACTCAGGCATATAACAGTTGCATTATGAGTTTGATTAATTAGTCCGAGCAGGCAAGTGTCTACGCAGTGAAACACGACGACGTCATAGCGATGTTTTCTTATCCGATCTCTCATAGCAGTGTCATTTGCTATTGTGGAGCACGTTTTCATCATCATGTGGTGCATCGCTTGCGGCATGTTGAACAACTGCCACATGGTTGACTTTCCATTTACGATTTGTCGCATAATAGTTTGTTCCATCTTTTTGAAGTTGCCTACCACTTCCTCAGACTCAACTTCGAAAAGGTCTTCCTTGTTGGGAAATTTGGGAATTTTTACTCCAGGTCTGGTCGGTGCCAGAAATGTGGTTACATGGTGTCCTTGTGTGGTCAAAGCGACTGCAAAACGGTTGGTGAACATAGCGTGGCTGCTGCTCATGCCAAAACTGTATAGAAGCACCTCGAGACCATTTGCAGTTATTGTAAAGCACAGCAAGATCAGCAAGGCACCACGAAGTAATCTGCCGGTGTGAGCAAACATGTTGACAGCGCGTCACTCGACGGAGAACTAACCGATGTATGTGCCTTCCCGTTTCATTAACGTTAGTCCATCATTTAACCTGTCAGATCACGAGTTATTTACGAGATTGTCCGGGTCACCCAAGTGAGTCTGCGGCACCTTGCTTACGTGATAGTTAAGCTTGAGCATGTCACCTGGGTCGATATCTTTTCCTGCACTTTACATGAGACAGTTTCTTATGATTGACGGCAATGGGCTTCCGGAATGAAGTTGACGATGGAAGATGCGCAGGTAAACGGTGTTGTACCGGGTATCTGTTTTTAGCTGCCGATGCAGTGGAGATGTCAACTGAATGAATGTGTCATGGGAGGTGGCGGTGGTTGATTTTAGGTGATGATGTTTTCCGACAGATTACTTTCCTTTTTTAGACTATTATGTGCCGCGCTTTTCAAGAGGAACACTGCAGCGCTCATCAGTGAACAGTAAATGATGTGAACAGGTAACAATGCGTGTCCTGTATTCGATGGTTAGCCTGTGCTTCGGTAAGAAATAATTTCCAATGCACTAGTTTTAAAATGTCGGTCACTTTATTGTTTGCCGGTTTCTAAATGGTCATACATAATTTGTTGACCATTGAGACTGTGTATATTCGGTTTGTAAGTCAAAACATGGTTGTTGTGTTTCAGTATTAATCCATGCGTTAGTTGTTCTGATTGGTTAACCGTCTTGGTTGGGCTCATTGGCTTTTTACGCGAGCAATCCGTGTCTGTCGAATGTTCGACTGCAGTGAGCGTATAGCTTTCAGGGCAAACAGCGCCCCATAGACTTTGAGCTTTTTTCATATCATCGATGGGGTTCCGGGACTGTGAGTAAGGTGAGGACGACCCTCCATGCCGATTGAGGATAGGTTGCTGAAAGCTCATCGTCGAACGAAAAGACTTGTGAAACTGTCTTTGCCGTTGGCTAAGTAACATAGATTTGGGTAATGTATGTTCTGCATGTCTCTGTCCGGGTAAATATTGAGAAACTTTAAGTATCGAGCGAAAGCGTTTGTAGTATGAAACATTGAAACAAGGATAAGTTATCTGTAAGCAAAACGTTTTGCTATCTGCTCCCGTTTTGGACGGTTGATGTTCTTCTGTCCCCTTATTTGATTGATGGTCTCGTTTTTCTTTTTCTTATTTGTTTCTTTCCTTTGCCTTCGTCCATCTTGTTTTGAAGAGGAAGAAAGAAAGAATAAGAATAGAAAGTAAGCAAGATCAAAGTAATGAAATATAGATGTTTAGAGAAGTAGTATGTTAAGATTAGTTACTACGCGTTCGAACTTACTTCGCCGGAGGCGGTAACTCATTGTTTCCTGAAGCTTCAAAGTTTTCCATTAATGAACAGACGAAGGGTTAAGTGTATCATGAAAGCCTATGCGCCCGTTACAAGTGATTTAGTATTCAAACAATAATTTTATTATGTTACTTTCCTTTGAACGGAAAAGTTTGCTTAGAGAGCAAATAGAGGTTTCGGATTGAACATGATTCGCCATCAGCGTGTAAGGAATGACTGACTGGAGCTTGGATGAAGTAATGCTAGTATTTTAGGCATTCTAAAATAAGAAAAAAGTTATCAGTTTAAAGCAAACGACGTAAGGAATATTGAGGGGCCAGCGAGGAGTTGAACAGGTCTGCGGCATTACTTGTCGCTGTTTGATTCGTTCTACAGTAAGTAAACAACTATCCGTGGGCATTCGTCACCATTAGTGTGGTGTAGTTTGCTCGTTTTCTTCAATTGCAAGCGCTCAGTAGTGTTAGATGCAATGTTGGAATTTATCCGTGTGATATATGGCAAAGTTTTGTTCTTGTAATAATCGATGCATGAATACTGCTCTCCTCCATCTCTCTCTGTTACGGTCGTAAGCGGGCTGGTGCCGATTATAGGAAAAGATTCTTTTATTTTTCCTATAAATAGGTTGCTTTTGCGGCATGGAATGCGGAGATGGGCGCCCTCTGAACAGAGGGCTGCCTGGTACACCTTAGAAGCCTGATCCATGATGATAACAGGGTTAAGATTTCCTGGAAGTGTATGGCTAGTCCCAAGTATACTTCCTGTCCTGTATGACGTATTTTCGAAGCGGATCACGAAAATGCGTAATTGATCATGCCAGACTACGCACCTGCATAAATTGGACGCTTTCTTTTCCGCTGAATTGCCGAAGTGAGAATTCAATTTGTAGAAAAGAAATGTGAATAAGGAATTGACTTTAATGAAGATGTGTTATACTTTTAGAAAGTTGTCTGTAACTGTCGCATTGATTAAACTGGGCCTAACGTCAGTCAGTGATGGCTTTACAGCTCTGTGATGTCTGTAGAGAATACTATTACATATAAATAGTGCGTTAGTATTGATATGTGAAGTAGATAAGTGATGTGCGAAGGCGTTTATTAAATATCACTGAAGATTGAGGGACACAAACTTGGAAAGTAGCCTCGATACGTTCATGTGAAAGTGACGTGTCACTCTGAGCATAGTTCGCCCTATAGAACATTGTTCTAGGCGCGCAGTGCCTTTGCACCGCTAGCGTCTGACGTATACTTTGCTTTTCGATTAATTATGCAACGAATTCGTGGAATGATCAGTGTTACTTGTCACGACGCGATGTTTAGCTACGCTTAATTGGATACTTTGAAGGAAGACAAACTTTACAAGAATTCGCTGACGAGAAAGCAATGGTTTCATATACATATTTGGCAATTAGTAGGAGCAGCTGAGCAAAGCTCAGTTCGCGCTTGCCAATTCGCTCATGGCTTGGATAAGTCTTAATAGATTGATAGAGAGAAAACGTGGAAGCGACAGAATTGTCTTGTCCAGCAATGGCAAATGGGTTTTACTCTTCAAGCCTTTCAAGTTTACTCATACTCTTTTTGATCTTCAGTTCAAATGGTAAGGGCGTATAGGCGTCAGTGTTGAAACAGTGTCTAGTTAGCTCATCCAATGCCTGATTTTAGTCTACAGTGCAAGTGGTCATTATGGTCTATCTCAGCACGGACTTGGCCATGGTAATTGTTGATACAACAAAAGCTAATGAAAATATTGGTGAGATTCGGTTTAGGTTTTGGAATGAATGACTGCTGCCTAAAAAACTGGCTATTCTTCGCTGCAGATGGTCAAATAGGCAAGCTCAGTCTATTAATAACTATAATGTCTTTCCTTATAAGCATCCGTTGTAGATTCGTCTCGATCGTTTGCAAATTTTGCAGACACGTTGTGCCGCGTAAGATGTGAAGAGATGTTGAAACAAGGCTATCTCCAGAAGCAGTCGAAGAGAGACTATGCAACTAATGCTATAAATGACGTTAGTCTTTCTGGGGACAAAGGATGCAAGGAACATATAGACTGCGGTGGTCAGCAAGTGTGTTTTGATGGTGCTTGCAAGACCTCTTATCCAACGAAAGAACGATGCTCGAAAGCTGATCAGTGTTGCAGCGCATGTGCCTGCCGCTACGGTAGATGCTGGAAGCCTACGCAACCAAAAAGTACGGTACAGAATTGGAATGCTAATCCCTTCCTTAGATTAGCGATTTTCTTTGAAATTAGAGGCACTCTATTTACGAAGCAAATGGTAACTGGTCGGTTTTAAAGTCTAAGCTTTAATGAGGCAAAATATGTCACATTTATCTGATTTTTTCTCACCTAATGCATAATGCTGTCATTAAGTCTTCCTAATAATAGTTTTATTTCAAAACTGTCAGTGCTTTTCAGCTTTGCTGCAGGATTCCGTTTCTGTTGGCGGAAAGAAGAAGAAAATTGTTGGTATGAAACAAGTGGAATCGCTGACAGGCATGAAAGGAAAAGATTCGTTGCACATTGGTTCAGGTCAGCATAGGGAAGCTGATCGGTTCGAAAATGTCGTTTCTTCGCACAATGTTGGTCATACCATCAGAGGTAACGGTATGATTGTGCAACACTCTTCCAACAAAAGCAGTGAGAAGTTTTCCGCAACACAGAAGAAACACAATCTTTCGTCAAACTCTAATTCAAAGTTTACGTCGAAAGAAGCTCACGAAGGAGAAGTAACAGCTCATGGTAGTAAGGCGACATTTGGCAAGCTGACATCCAGCAGTCATATTGAAACTGGAGCGTATAATAGTCATGGAGATGGTTCCATAAGTCAAACTTTTTACTCTGTTGAGACGTCAACAAAGTTGAGCCGTTTGAATGAAGCCCAAATGCTTGTTAGAATGCTTCAAAGTAGTTTGGAGAGTTTAATGCTATCCAACTCTACCCTAACAACGGATGGATTGGAATGTCACGAGTCATCCTGCATTTGCGACGGTTTTACTTGTCTGCAGAAAATTTCGCGTTTATTGGACGAGCAACATTCAACATTAAGTGCGCAGCTATCTGCCGAGCAGAGCAGTAATAATCCTTCTGGTGATGGTCAGTTGGACAAGCCATCCTTGCTCCCGCACCACTTCGATCAAAGGTGAATGTTAAAGTTGCGAGTTAGGTTTGAGTAGAAGTTCTCTCGCACAGCTGGATGACGGCATGATGTTTCGCACTTTCTGTCATCGCTTAATGAAATGGTTTAACGCTGTTTTGTTTTGCATGCAAACACTATCTCAACACGAAAATGCCTGCATGCTTCATTGCACTTGCGTTAGCGCACCAGTAACTCACCATAAGGGACCTTTCCTATTATCTGCCTAACAAGCCGCCACCGTTTACTGATTCGGTTTGCGCTGTCGTCTTCTGGTGACAGCGGGCAAACACTGGGAACGCTCCCGATGAAAGATAAAAGCATAAACTGGTAAATGATATCAGCGGAAATCAGACTGCGCGTAGGCGTCGACTTAGTCTCAGGCGACGGCGGGCAGATAATGGGAAGAGCCCCACTTCATCGATTGCGGACTTGTAAATTTTAATAATTATGCAAGTTGTGTTATCTTAGATCACTTGTTTCTCGGTTGTCGAATGCTTCGTCGATTCTGCTGATGAATTTGACCAGCAATGCATGAATTATTTGAAAGACTGAGCTAAGCACTTAAGTATGCGCTTGAAATGCCTATTGAATGGCGATCACTTCATCTTTATGCTTCATGTACGAACAGGTGAGTGGAAGAACGTTCGCTTTTCTTAGCTTTGTCAGACTGGTCAAATAACTTTTAGCTATCACCGAACTTCTGCATCATAGCAGCAGAAAGTGTTTCTTTCTTATAATTCATGTCTGCAAGCAAATAACATGTAAAAGTATAATCTTCAGCAAAAGTCAGGTTTAAAACGAGTTGCTTTATCGTACTTGTTTCCCTTGCATTAGACCCCAGTGGGTACTGTAGGTGGAAGTGAAATCAAGTTCTATTAGTCCAAGCAACCGTCTGCTGCCCAATCAAAAGTCACTGCTGATTTGAGCTTCACGCTTAAGTCGTCCACAGTTATTTGGATCAATTGACCTTGATCTTAGGCTTATTTGGTCTAAGAGAACGTGATTTTAGTTTCACATACAGTATTCCCGCGGTTCTAATAGGAAAGACAGCAGTCTGCGTTTCGTGCTGTCGGATTTCTTCTGCACGCCCCATGAAAGCAAAACATAATGCTAATAAATGACAATCGGTTCTTTGTTTTATTGTTCCTTGATCTATCCGACTTCCCAAGGGTAGTTCTAATAATGCGGGGCAATTGATTTGCAAGTATTATGACCGACAGTTCGGTGCGAGGAGACCCTACAGTACGATAAATGATCTCCAAGTTGTATGTCCTTTACTTCTCAGAAGCACTAGTTTTGTTTTTCTAATACATTGCATTCGGCCTGTTACGGTTTTTAGATCTCTATGTATCACCCTCTGGGCAACCTGACTTCAGTATTATAGGATAATCGGCGATGCATGCAGTACTACAGTTTCCCCGTACAATTGCTACTTGAACATCATTAGCTGGTTATGTGATTTTCTCGGTTTACTGCGTAGACTATGGTTGTACATATTGTTCGCATTACCTGTTTTCTCAAAGCCCATTTATCCTTTTTTTTCCAATAAAAAGGATTTTCGATATCTGGAGAGAACTCTGAAATGGTTCAGAGAGCAAGAGGAATGTGGTTCCCAGCGATTTCTGTGTCCGAAAGCATCCTCAGTCTTATACATGTATGAAAGGTAGAAGCAACGAAAGCTGGGCTTAGCGTACCAGAAAAATAAAATAACTTTGTCCAGGTTGCGATGGCTTCATAGCCTGAACATTATTTATTCATACTGTAGATCTATTGTTATGGGCGAATTCGGGAAACGGGCTTTCAGTGTTTGCCACGGAGAAAATATGGATACCCTTTCAGCGAGAATAAAACGTACTAGTTATCACATGAGCAATAAGCTGCTCGATAAAGATATGTCTGACGTAAAAAGAAATGAAAATCCATAAACAATTAAATAACACGATTTGCGCGTTTGTACCATTTAAATCGTGGTTGCTGTAGTTGTGCGTTAAACGGCATTGCGTAAACGAATTTGAACCACTGAGTTAGGAAAGCATCTACGGCCGAAGAAATGTAACAAAACAGTGAGCAATCGTGAATTCCAGTTATGGATAAGCCCATCGGCAGCTTTTCCCTATGTAGTGACATTAATAGATAAATTTGAACATTAAGTCTAGTTTAATAAACTAAATAAGGAACAGTTTCAATGAGGCATAAACGCGCTGGAAACAACTTGTTCTAATGATACAGGTATCCACTGGTCGAAAGATTGCTGCATAAATATAACATTACGATCAATGTATATGAACCGCTGCCCGAATCGGTATACTGGTTTTCCTTCTCGATATCTATTTGGCACAGGCAAGAAAACGATTCCAAGTTCGGCAGCTCTACGTTCAACAATGTCCTTAAAGCTGGACGGCATCGAAACGCCTTGGTGCGGCGACGGGAAAAGGTTGTTGACATAGTGTGGCGGCTGCATATATTCAACTGGATGCCTTGGAGGACGGATAGGCATTGGAATGAAGTTATCCCTTTTTAGCTGACCGGACAATGCGCTGTTCATTAAATTGAGCCCGAACGTAAACTGGTCGCGTACAGAGGAAAAGGAGAGCAGATCCTCGTTGAACAACGATTTCCACCCAGTATACCAGTTGGATATTTCGCTGAGATTCGGTTGCGGACAAGTGAGCCACATGTGTAATGCCTGATGCCATTTGGGAAAAAAATGACGCACCAACGCGCTGGCAATTGTTGATGGATGAATCATATCCAGCCATTCCATAACATTGTACCACGCGTCCAACTGTTGGTTAGCCGGATTGATCACCATTCCTTGCAAGCAGAGTTCAAGCTTCGGTAGCACGTGCTGATTAAGAAAGGAGCTCATACTACCGGCAGTAAATACGTCTTTCCAAGGTTTGAGCATCCACTTAGCCGATCGGTCGCCCGGGTTCCACCGTTGCATAGCTCGTCCAAGCTTGTACCGAATGCTTGGATAGGTCGGTTTCAGGCGGTCACCTACGACAGACAGCCAAGGATGAATCCACGAATGGACCGGTTGGGTGTCCGTCACTGGGTCCCAATTTTCCGTTTCCTTCTCAATTTTAGGAACGATAAACTGATCAATCAGATTTTCCATAATCCAAGAAGGAATGGCCGCTTTCCACAACTCCAATAGCAGAAGCAGAGGTTCCGGTTCGCGAACATTCCATTTTTGTACAGCCTTGCGCATTGAGGGCATCCATGTCATCCAAACGATTTGATGGTACGTATCAAGATCGGCCACTCGAGAACTACCATTCCAATTGGAGTTTTCTTCCAACAACGTCCTCCAGTCGATCATTAGGTCGACGCCGTAATCGGGATTCCCCAAAGCGTCCCAATTCAGGAAATACGCTTTCAATAGTGGTAGTACGTGGCTTAAAGCAATAACTGATAACCCGTATAGCTTATACTCATCGCAGAATTCGTTCTGCAATCGATTAATCATAGCTTTGCAGTCGGAAATGGATACTGTCTCGGAGGCACATTTGGAGCTGAAGTTTTCCAAGAAGTCGTCCAGCAACGTTAAACGTTTTAACTGGACTTCGTCCGCGCCAATGGATTCGCTTAACATGTTTTGCTCGTAGCGAAGAGACCACGACTGGTCTTGAACAGTTTTCAACTGTTTCTCCGAGCTGATAATAGCTTCCTCGGTCATATCCAAAATTAGCGAAATGTTGTGGACAAGTTCTGGTACATTAAAAACTTGTTCAGCTTCGGCAGTCGTCTTCATTTCTTCTTCGCGGGCGCTCTTAGTCTTCACCGCGAATTCTTCGTAACTTTCATAAACCTTCTGCTGCGCTCCCGTCATATCTATAATTTTGCTGGAAACTGCTGTTCCCATAAAATGCTTTTTGAGCACACCGCCTTCTTGGACAACTTCATCCCAAGTTTTGTAAACCGTTCTTTGTTTTTTCTCTACATTCGAATCGCGTCTCCAACTTGCTACCTGTCGCTTGGTGACAGCTGGTTTCGCGGTGCTGTCGCGATCGTCGACTGCTGTTGCATCTTCACTGTCCGCCTTTTCGGGACCGTAAAGGCCAATTGCGCCACGACCAGGACGCATAACAGGAGCTAATGGCTTCGCAATGCCTTGACCACTTTTGCCCAAACCTTGGCCAGCTCGATAGCCCATTTTTTCCAGCAGCTTTGCGCCAATACCTTTTGTGTGCTTTTCCCATGTTCCGATCTTCTCCTCCTGAACTGTTTGACGCAAACCGGCAAATCCACTGCTCTGAGCGCTCTTTGAAGACGAGAAATAGCGCTTCTTGCTCGTTGTCACTCTAACGGATTCCGACGATTCTTCGTAACTGCTATCCTGAGCTTTTCCCTTCGCGTCACCACTCACGAAATGTACAGCTTGCGTGTAGTCCTTCTGTTTGGATTTTTGTCTCTTTCTATCCTCATCGTCGCTGCCGGATTTCTCCTCATCGGCCCAAATGCCATAAATCTGTTGATGCTTTGAAATTCGCCGCTTCGCGTAAGGATTGTAGGCCGCTTCCAAGTCACGCTCGTTGAAGTCAAACGGTTCATATTCATCGCCCATTTTGCCTTACCTACAAGCGTTGCATTTGCGTCGGTGTAAAGCAAATCGCACTAATTTGCAACTCGCAAAGAAATACCGAAATTGAGAAAGTTAAACGAAAAGTTATCTAGCATTGAACATTAGCGAATTTATACTTGCGAACAAAGACAAACGTGAATTTTAGCAGCGCTTAGTGCCTAAATAGGTATTTATAAACAAACTATCCAGTAAAACGAATACAACGTAGTTATCAATGTCTATGTTAAAATTATAATCATACTTAAAACCAAAATGTGCGCGGAATCGCTTTTTAGCTTTTAAAAGTTACAAAATTAGTTAAACGTGAACTAATCTTCTTAGTTTCTCATTAGCCTGTCTATGCGACAAACACCAATGGAACTTCTCGACACTAAGGGAAAACTTGACGCACAAAAGAAGTGAGAGCCCTTTTTGTACCAATGCTGAACATTTTTGAATGCTCACTGACGTATGGAATTTAAACGAGTGACGGTAAACCAAACGAACCAATGGATATTCGCAGGTGTTGAAAAAAACTGATTCTATTTATCACGTGAAATCAGCGGCACAAAAAGCGAACAGTCGAAACATACGTAGTACAACTTAACGCAACACTTACGTTTAAGCGATTAACTTATCAGCCGGCAGAGAGTGTCGCTACAAATGCCCATTAAGCCGGAACCAAATATGATGCCGTAGTTCGACTAAAAATATGATATGCAGGTTAACTCAGAATTGCTTCCAAAACATTGTCATATTTAGGGCAATTTAATTTGCACACTGAACTCATAAATTATGCGCTAATTTTTGCTCCAACAAACAAACTTGCATTCTTCTGAAGCAGTTTATTTTTTACCCTCGTTGATATTTAGCAAATTTACAAGCAGTAACGATTCGCTATCCGCTTCGTGCAGCTTATCTATCTCACATTTCGGCTTTTTCAAGTTCACTCTGTCAGCAGTTGATGGCCAATCTTGCTGTAAACACCGGCCCAAACTATGCAAGCGACTACTTACTGATTTACTTGCAGATAATTATTACTGTATCTGTTACTGTAGTTTTCTTGTTCGTTTGTGCAAGTATTGTGTTATATTCATTTGAAGATATTCGTTGCACAAGATGCACGTGAAAGCAAAAAGTCTACGCGGAAAGCGAAAGGAAGAGCTAACAAAGCAGCTGAACGACCTGCGCCAGGAGTTGGGCACTTTAAGAGTTGCCAAGATGACTGGCGGCGCTGCATCCAAGCTGTATAGGATGTAAGCCGGATTTGTCAACTTTTTTAGCGGCGCGCTTTTCATTGGAAGTGTCTTATTTTAGTCGTACGGTTAGGAAATCGATTGCTCGCGTACTCACGGTCATGAACCAAACGCAGAAGGAAAATAATCGCATGTATTACAAGGTAATTTTATCGCGTTGTTTGGGAATATGTGATTTTTATCCATTTCGTAAGCTGTAATTCCTCTTAGGGATCTGTTGAGGTTCAAATGATCTTTGTTTTAGCATAATGCGCGTTGTCATTGCTGCAGTTAGTAGAGCTTTGTAATTCGTATATTTTACTTGATTTTGATTGTAAAGATTAGCAAAGGCCGAATTATTGAAAGTGCTAATCCTTGCTCTATTGACTTCTTGTATCTCGCTTGTGAATAATGTCTCGTCCAGTTATCCACAGTCTACTTTAGTTTTAGGGAGCAGCGTGGGTTACAGAAAAAACTAGCTAACATGTAGGAAACAGTTGAGCTTAGAAATTCCGTTGTTTTTTGTTAACGCCATTAGTTTGGTCGAAAGCCATTCATTGTTTTAGACTACCTGAACGCATTTCACCATACTGTAGGGCAGGCTAAAAGTTTTGCTAGTACAGAAAATCTTATTTCTGGGATTCCGAGACGCGTAATCCTCAAATTTTTTCAACGGGCCGCGTGGTGTCACAAGTAGAACGTTTCACACCATTTTATTTGACGGTTTTCGCTAATGGGGATAAACAGCGTTCTTAGTAAGGCCGTTGACCCTGGACGGTGCATTTGAAAATCCGTCATTGATACAACGTTATCCGAACTATACTTGCCAAGGGGTGGGATAACGAACAGCAAAAAATTTCGATAATGCCGATCCAATTGATTTGCAGGTACCAAGTATACTGTCATATGTATATTCGAAATATTTGAATGCTGGAGACTTTTGCGACGGATCTGTATGTCTTCATTATCACAATTTTCCTTAATAAAAGAGCGGTCTGCAGTTCTTGAAAATCAGTAGGGCGAGCGTACAAAGTGAAAGTTGAGGTTTGTACACTTGATTTCTTAGGGCCAAACCGCTTATTGAAGTTTAAAAAAGTACAAATCTTTTGAGGAAGAATCGTCCCGAAAACTGTTCTTTTTCAAATTTGAGTAAATGGCTTGATTCCGTCTTAATATCAGTGCTATAAAATTTCGGGAAGCCATTAAAAGGAGTCGTATTTTCAATGTACACTTAATTGGAAAAAATTATGGTTATTGCTTTATTTAATAACATTGTTATTCCTTTGGACGTGGGGCCAAAATTGTTAAGATCATAAGAATTTGTTCGTTCTTTTGGTATCTACAATGAGCTGCACTAAGGTTAGATTGCTGAGATAAAACTTTTTCTTATGCCTCTTTTTGCGTTCGTCTGAATGTTGCCATCTTTAGTGGAAAGGTGAAACGTTCGTAATTTTTTAAAATTAATATTTGTCGAATTGTTGGGCAATCACATTTCGCTTTAAGAACGAAAAGTTCAAACCGTTGGATCTGCGACCGAAGAAAACTCGTGCCAAACGACTGGCTTTGACCAAGCGCGAGCGTAACATGAAAACTCGTAAGGAGCGTCGTCGTCTTTTGCTTTGGTCGAAGAGGAAGTACGCAGTTAAATGTTGAACATGCCAACATTTAGTCAATGGCATCTTTGATTAAAATGGACATCGAATTCTATAGTTTTTTAAAATCAATTGCCATCCGTTGGGAGAGATACTTTAATAGAGACGGTTTGTTGCGCGTTGTTGCGTCCTTTCAGATTTCCATTTTCAATTCGACCGACTGCAACGTCGCCACGCGCCCACTTGGTGTCATTGATCCTTGAAGCGATGAATAGCAAATGCTAACATTTATTTGATCGTTCGAAAAGAAGCGCGAAACTAAGCTGTTGATATACAGAATGCGACCAGTCACGTAGCCAATGATTTGAACTGATCAGTAAGTTCACTTTCCCTTCGTTGGGCAAGAAGCGAAAGCAGATCGTCCAGCTTGTCATATCTCTCTTTTGATTGCACCAAACTCGCCTTGGCTCCCCATAAAGCCTTTATGTGAAACTCAGTTTCGAACAACTCCCTCAGAGCTGACGGTACTGCGTCCTTTTCACCCGCATGTTGAACGTCATTTCGCGTAGGAAACTCTGCAAAGAGGTTTTTCACTTCGCATTGCCATTGGCGAGTAGCCACTAGCTCGTCCCAAAGCGTTTCTGCAAAACAGTTGTTCTCTGCAAATTGCCAATATATTATTTAAATGAATAACAAATACCTAAGCCGTAGAACTGATCGTCAGGATCAGCCAGATCGTGTAGCGTATCTCCTTTTCGCGGATCCGCTTCGAAAAGGCGCAGTACTGTCCACAAGTCAGGAATGGATGGCACGAAGGTTCCATTTTCGGCGGAATCTCGTCTGCATACATAAAGACTACGTAGCTTCGTTTCGTACAGTAAGGCAACGTGAGTATGTTCGCTTCTTAGATGGAACCAATGGGAATTGAGCGAAGCGAGCTGACGCGATCCTAATGCAGCCATAACCGAACTGAACGAGAAGAGATTGCCAAGTTTGTTGCGCAACTGATCGGCAACTTCGATCCATTTGGTCATCATCTTGATGCGATCCAATAAAGTGTCGGCGCTCAGAATACTCATTTGGACAAAATGCTTAAGGCACGTAGCCTTCTCCTTAAGGTCATTTCTCATCGATTCGCCTTGTGGTAAAAGAAGCAAAGAGAGATCACACGGAATCAAAGGGTGGAATTTCTCGGCTTGATTAGAAGTTAACAAGTGTCGGTCCGCTGAGGTGATACATCTTGCCAGGTCGGAGGCATCTGCTTCAAGAAGGTCTTTGCGAATTGCAGGCCATACTCTGGAGTCCATTGGTTTCACGTCATCCGGCAGCCGGTTGCTTTTGTACGCTTTGACGTTTATTCTTGAAGATAGGCGAACCTTTATTGTCTCAATGTCCACTAGTTTGGAGCTTGTCGGCTGATCGTAAATGGACATGTCGACATCGCAAGCACTATCCCGTTCGATGTGTTGCTTTCTCGCCGGTAGCTTCGGGGATACGCATTCCCTGCTCATATCAGCAGGGTGGTCGTTCACTGGTGTCAATGACAGCTCGTCGTAGTCAATGTCGCAATACTCGTGATAATCGTCAAAGTCCTTGGCTGGAAGAGCTTCAAAATTACCACCCGTCGAGCGAACAATAACCATCCCGTCGTGTTTCATTGAGGGCGCCACTGTCGGCTTTGGCGGAGGTTGATTCGCCTCATCGAAATTTGGCCGTCGCGCCAAGTCTCTGAAGCAACGAAGGCGAGCGAACTTTCGCACACGACAGCTGACTTTGCAGACGTACTTACCGGTCGGATGCATTGAGGGCAAGACGTTTGCCCGTTCTTGTCAGCATCATTTCGCTTGACCATTTAGTTCTGTCCAAAGAGGGCAGCTGGCACGGCAGTTTGGGCAAGGGTCTGTTTCTCATGTAGGCTGGCAGTTCAGGAATGGATATATTCTTGGCGCTACTACCAGCGGACGATTGATAGATGCCGCTGTCTCGGCTAATGGACTTTTCAGCGCTCAGGTTGTTTGCTTTGGTGAGCGATGATCCCGGCGGTCGATTCACCGGACATGAAATGATGCAATGAGAGCTGCGGGTCAAAGGCTTCTTGTTGCCAACGTAGAACCGTATGAGAGCGGGAACTGAATCGAACGTCTCGTCCTCCACTTTGTACACTACCCGTTCGTAAATTGTGTTTGGTTGTGTCGAGCTGCGGACAATGGGAAAATGCGTAGGACAGCCTTGCCAGTTGCACGTAATAACATACTCGTCATTGCGAGTACAACTGTCTCGTACCTTCAATTGAAGTATTGGTAGTAGTAACATTTTATGTTTGTTCTTTTTTAAAATCTACTTACAAGGAAATGTCCCGAATAGAGAACCAATGCTTCCGCTCTGGAGCGATCAATGGAACCATGATACCAGTAGTTGTCCTCAATACGCTCCGGCATTTTTGCTCGGCATTTAGCGAAACTGCAAAAAAGAACACCGTTGGGACAACTGAGAAAGAAGCGGTGCAAACGAGCGTTCAGATTCTGCTGCCTTTTACAGCCTTAAAAAAATTGACGACCCTTCAAAGACCCACGCAGCAGTCAAGTGATTCATAGAAAATGCTTAGCAGATGAGCATCACCTGTCTGGTAAAGCAGATAGCTATTGACGACGCACAGAAGCGCAAGAGACTGTACCTGACGTAGTTATATGACGTCACATGGCGAAAGCGATCTACGGAAGCAATTGAGAAATCATAAAATGCACATTATTGGGTAGGCCAAGGCTAACATGAGTTCTGGAAGAGTTGTTGCCTAAATTTAAATTAGATAACTATCCCCAAATGACCCATTCGCAATGCAACTGTTGGGCCGCGATCTGGAAAAAAAACAAAGCGGTTGGACAGGTTGGATCCGACCTAATGGGCACCACGCCTTTGGCGAGCAGTTTTTTTCACGTACGCTCACTCAGCTAGACCTCCTACGGTGCTTTAGGGTGACCGTCTGCAAAAAAAGGAATTCAACTACGCCTAAAGGAATGGTTAATAACAGCTGCTACGGCCTGACGAGTGAAGCTGGCGAAGTTTAAACGTAAATTAGCCAACAGGTGACTCGTAAAAAAAAGCAAAAAACTGTACATACCTGTAGGGCACAGCCCACCTGCACATCCTTCAGAACAACCTGAAAATCAGGATTACGACACTACAGTATACATTCTCTCTTGAATTCTACGAGTCAGTCTGAATAAACTAAGTTGCTCTCTACAATACCAAAAATCGCAGTTTCCTTAAGGCGTCGATAGATGAATTGAAAAAAAGCGAACATGCGCATTAATGATAAAAAGGTTACTTACTGTAGTACTAATTAGCCGCATTTTCGCCCTTTTTGCGAGGCACTTAGTTTGCGCGAGACGAATGTGTGGAAAGAATTTAAATATGCATTTGCTTTTCTCTCATTTGGGAAGAATGAAGACAACAATCGCGCGCTCCGTCTTGGGGAATAGGCGTTCCCCTTACGACGGATGCTACAGCGTTGCTATCCCGTTTAGTGGACGGAAGAAAAAGTGTAAACGTCGTCGTACAGTTCGTCGCGCCCATTGGTGAGTAATGGTTTCACATTCTTAGCATATTCCGCGCGGCGAAGAAGCTTTTCCGCTCGATGAGAATTGTTTCCAATGTGTACCAGTAGCATTTCGTAACTCGTTGGCGCGCCTGAGCGTTTCTTTTACAACAGATAGTGCTCATCGATAAGCAATGCTTTATTTGCGCTGCTGAAACTTTTTCCGCACAGCGAGATACGTGAAGAGCATTGATAGGCCGGCCAGCTGGTGAAAGGGTATTCAATACACTTCTGCTCAGGCTGACCAAAGTCGCCAATCGTTGCAGCTAAAGGCCGACTTAAAAATGTTTTGCTTTTAGCCTTTAAAGCTCGACCAGTCTCTCTAAGCATTTAAAAACCTCCTCTTTTTTTTCTTTCGCGTAAACGTATGGACATTGTTGACGTTTAAGTCTCCGCAAATGCTGACGTCAAAGTCAGCTTCAGAGAAGAACAGATTCCCGCCTTTTTTGAGCTGAGCTTAAGTGAACAAGTACTTACGGTGGTAGCTCTTGATAAGACGTTTCATTTGGATGAGCAATGCCGTTATCGATTTGGGCGCATCGTTCCTCTTGTTGGGAAAAAATCTGTGCCGTTGCTGAAACGCGTCCATACTTTTCCCCAAACACGGCAAGAGCATTGGATATTGGTCGAAAATCAACTTCTTTGAATCCAACTTCAAGCATATCGTTGGTGCATCAATTGGTCAGATCCTAAAGCAACGAAAATGGTTAGTCGAGTCGTCCGTCCGGCTGTTTTAAAGTGTTCCCTCTAAAGACTATTTCAAAGAGCGGATGTTTGCTAAAGGCCCATGTCAAGGGGAACCTGGCGCCGCTCGATGTAAGCGCGAATGATCAATAGAATATAGCTATGAAGAGATCGCGCTTAATTTGCATGGATCACCGACGAAATGGCTTGCGTGCTGTCGACAAGTGGTAATTTGGGCGAATTCGGTCTTTAACGACCAAACAAACAAACCGAGCTGCCAATCGACCCTTCCCGTAAAAGGTCACTGGGCAGAAGATCAGCTCAAACGAGCTCTTCTTTCTCCGAACGTCCAATTTGGAGGAATTGATCTTGTGCATAGCTTGAATGGATTCAATGCAGTTCCATTTGTAATTCTTTGGAAAAATCAACATGGATGCGAACCCGCCGTTTTTGAAACGAAAGAAATAGTCGAAATGAAGCAAATGCCAGTATTTTCGCGCCCTATACGTTCGTCAAGCATTTTTCCCTTCGCGTGCTGTCCACGTCGTGAACGGGAGTATTTCATGCCAACCATATTTGGTCATAGTTCATAATCGAAGGTCAATAAGTCCACTGAAGAGAGCTTATAACTTGAAGCTATACTTTGCACTGCTTATTGCAAATCAAGAAACTCGGCAAGCGCTCAACCTAGCAAAGGTTTTTCTTCCTTACATGTG
The DNA here is from genome assembly GCA_000797535.1 of Trichuris suis. Lineage (NCBI taxonomy): Eukaryota > Metazoa > Nematoda > Enoplea > Trichinellida > Trichuridae > Trichuris > Trichuris suis. Next base: position 207,656 of record KN538394.1, on the reverse strand, counting down.
CTTAGAGATATGGGATTGGCAGTTGGCTGAATCCAAACTTGTATAACGAGAGGAGCCCATCTGTTTGAAATAATATATGTTAATAGAGAGAAAAGATTCCTTACTGCTGCTCTGAGTCGACAGCGTAACGTCGAAAGTGGTCAGAGTTGGACGAAGCTGCGCGTTCGCGCCAGCCAAGCGAATGGACTGGGCCGTTGACCGCTTTGGAAGGCGGACAAATAGTGCGTCTTTTTTCGCGACGAACTTTGACCTCAAAACGCTTTACCTTTGGCGAAGCAAACACGGAAATGCCAAAGCTGCAGCAATTGCCGGCTATTTCACTACGAGAATGTGATGGTGAAAAGTGATTCAAGCGGAACGACCTTATGATGACACGCAATCTCTACTAAATGAAGCCGTGGAACAGCTGGCACGAAGCCTTGCGAAATTGCTGACATTTGCGAACACTTTTAAATCACTGGTCAGTCGGTGCAATGCATTGGCTACTAGCAATGCTGTCGTTATAAAGACAGCCGTCTTATCTCGTTTCAATATCTCGGTGTTGTACAAGTTTTTCCGCTACTTGAAGAGGACAAGTTTGCTTCCCAGTTGGCATATCATCAATGCAAGGCTTCGCCTACGGGTCTTCGAGAAGGCACGATAAAATCGTAACTTTTTAAATTTATCATACGCTCTGCTTCCGACATTCTTTTTTCTCCCTCTCACACACCTAAGGTCAGCATATGCGGCCTAACCAACGAGTTGGCTTAAAAAACGTTTGGTCAGCTAGAGAGCGGGAAAACTAAACAAACAAAATGCTTTAGCTCAAGTGTAGACATAGCTTCACGTAGATTTCGGATGAACGGTGAGGGCCAAAGCGTCGCCTGCTTCTTACAGCTCGTATGCAGGAAGTTAGGCGTACACTTCAGCGCACTTGATCAGTTGCTCGTAAAACATTTTTATGACTGCCTGCCCCAGGCTAAGGTTAAGTGTTGAGCCTAAGAGTTTTTGCGTTGGTTTTTTAAACACTTTCGTCGTCCGGTTATTTTAGTGCGTACTATTAGGTTTTTCTATGGTAAACTTTTGTATCGAGCGCGACATGCGCATAGTGGTGCATAAACGTTGGAAGATGGTATGCAGCTGTTAACTGTCTTCTACTCCTCATAATGCCCATGTCATTCGGTGCAATCTGTTCCTCAGCGGTTTCATAGTTTGCTGCAGAAAGTGCGATCTCTTGTCAAAATGGAAATACAGTACGCTAACTAAACGCAGGTGCAATAACGGTGAAATTTAAATTGCTGTTGGCCCGGGAGTCAACTGTGAAGAAACCAGTTAACGTACCCGAAAGTGGCGTAGAGAGAACAGTCCTGTCAAACAAGAGTTCACTTCCGGTCTAAGCTTAGGTAGCGCGCACTCATCGAGACCAACAGGGGCTTAAATTTTCTCGTTGTTTCTCCTGAGTCACTGTACATTCCGAGGCGCATTTCGGCAGGACCCAGTAAAAGGCCTACTGCTTGTCCTGGGCGAAGATCTGGTAGACTTTGGCTTGTCTTACTCGAAATGTGAGATGAGAATGGTATTTGGAACTTAAACGTATCAAGTGGTCAACAATCCAGTGGGCATAGAGCAGCAAATAAATTCTTAGAGACTGAAGCAGTTCTAGCGAACATCTTATGCGTTGTCAGTAGTTCCCATCGTCTCTGAAATGATTGGAGTAGAATTTCTGGTAGCGGTAGCGAGCTGAGAATTTTGAAAAGCAGATATGATTAGAATATTCCCCCTTTTGGATGATGACATATGGGACGTCATTCACCTTTCGCGTATTAGTTCAGAAGGAAGGATAGATAACAGCTGCGTGACCTTATGTTGACAATGCTGTTGAATTGACGTCTCGCAAGATGCTTAGCTCAGTTTGAAAACGTTGGCATGCACGCTTACTCGACAGTGGATAGGCGAAATGTTGTCCAAAGGGGCGATGAGGCCGCTTTCTTCCTCCTGTCGCAACTTGCAAGGGATTTGGACTAGTTTGTACGACGTCTAAAGGTCAGTCTAGAAAGAGACGGCTTGTGTAGACACGCTTAACATATGGTTGCCTACCTCTCTCCTTTCTTGTTTGGCCGAAATGTTGGCGATTGACCAGAGATAAAAGGCGCCGCTTTATGTTGGAATCGCGATAACCTCTTCTAGCCGATGAGGAAGGCAGTTGACCTCTCGACAGATGCAAAATGATTAGAACGGGAATATGATGGTAAATGCTTAACAGACAGCATTCGATTCCGACCAATTGAAATGTGCTAAAGTTGACTCGTGGAAGGCGCTGTTGTCCCGTCGTCGCGGCGGTTCATTATTTATAGCCTCAAGTCGTTGCAGTGTTGGCCTTTTAGGGTGCCTGCCCGTGATTCCAGTTCGAACTGGCCATCGTGCCATTATTTGCTATGATCGTTTGCCGGGCAGTAGCCAAAGCATTGCTGCTTAAGGGTCAAATGACAATAGTTCCTCAGTCGCCTGCTGTCCGTACGAAACTGGGAGATGGTTCCCTGCCGACCGTTGCAATCGCTAGCATGTCGTTTCGCGAGGTCGTCTATTCATTGAAGCTAGTAGATAAGCAGGCAAGGCGATTGCTTCACTACGTTTGGCTGTTTGCTGACCTTTTTCCCAAGGAACGCGGAAGTGGCTGCGACCATTGGCGCCAATTGTTCTTTCGATTTTTTCGACCTCACTACAGTGCTTAAGCATTCACGTCGTGAGAACGTCAGTTGTTCGCTAGCTTGTAGCCGAGTGCGCTTGAGAAGTCGTAGTAGCTGGGCTGTTAGTTTTCTGTTTCGACTGTTGAACTCTTCCAAATTTTGTCGCCGCTCAGTCGGAACAGGCATTATTGAAAGCAAAGGCTGTTGCGTTTTTTAAAGCCATTCCGGGATGGCAAGGAGTGAGAAAGCGTCTCCGCGTAGGTTTTTGTGAACAGCCAGTCAAAGCACAAACGTGCGAATTAGTATGCGCTTACTTTTCAAATGTAGCTACAATGAATGGTGGGCCGCAGATGTGCCACATTGCAAAATTGAGTCCCCGTTTTGCCCCCTAATGATACGCCTATATTTGGTGCAATTGCCTATTACGCTTTCAAATTTCCAAATAAGAAACGAAGGTTAAGCGCGACGTACGAAGGGAAAAATGTTTATTCAGCTTCTCTACGTAAAGCCGCAGCTTACAAATTGACTTTCGGCTTGTCATTGTGATAGTTTTCAATTATTGACGCTTAGGTGTTTCATTGCTTTTCCAATATGTGTTCAAGCAGCACTAGAAGCACCGGCTGCTGTCAATTGACCTTGCATTATCCCTCTGACAATTACTCCATCAAAGTAATACGTCTCCATTTACGCAATATAGGCGCAACAAGGCAGATAAATTCAGAAAAGATTCTGCCTTGCTGCGAATATCAACAGTTTCCCTATATTTTGGGAAGGATGAGTCAAGATGGGCCGGCAGAATGCTCAGTGAACATATCATCCCGCAGCTTCTCGATCCCTTTCTGAAGTCACTTAGAAATTGCAGGCGCCCTCAGCAGTGGCAAAAGAGAAGTGCCACCTTTTGGAAACAATTTCAGAGATCCTCGTACAGCACAATTCTGTACAAAGCAGATGATGCCACGTTCGTGCCCTATTGAGCAAAAGAAGCAAAGAATGTCCTGCTTCTCCGTTTCATGTATACCAATGTTTTGATGGGTGAAACAGCGAGGAAAAGGACGACTCTTGGGTCCATCTCTTTTTAAAGCAATATAAAATGCTTAACAACGCGTTGTCGATATAGTCGAACAGATGTGTAGAAAACCATAGTGTGCGAGCTATGAGCAGGACATGGCAATGATAAATGCCCCCACACTGTTTATCAAATGATAGCTGGAATTCCAACTTCTCGAAGCGCATACATAAGAAGACATGCTGGTAAGTTGGCTGGGCCCTGCAGAAGCAGCATGATGAGACAGTCCGCATCAAACGGAGCAGCAAGCAATGCCTGATCAATGTGTGCAATAAAGATAGAACAAATATGGCTATATTCTAGATGTATCAAGCCTTTATATGGTTCACGTCTCAGTAAAGTCAACCTGTGCGCAAAGCGTGAAGATCAGTGCTGCGTGAAAGAATCACGTGTCTATTGTGTCAGCACTATGAAATAGCCAAAGCAAAGAAAGCGTATATCTATTCTGTTCCGCGAATTTCGTAAGGCGTCGAATAATTCAGCGCTTAGCAAAAGCAATGATACGAAAAAAATACCACTTCAAAAAAATGTTTAAACAGCTTGCCGTGGTATACCGTCCTCCTGGATAGGGGGCGCGCATGCCGGTGCTTCTAGTGTTAACAAGCTTGAATTGAAAGCTGGAGCCCGTTTGACTCAATTGCCTGAAATGTTTAATAGTAGTGTATGCAGAGTCGCTCGTATTCGTAGAGAAGTTTTGGCCAAATAGTGATATGATAGTTATACCTCCATGTTTTTTAAATATCACTATTAGAAACTAACTCTTTTAGCGCGGTTTGCTCGGAAAGCGATGTTAAGTAAAAGGTTTGTGACCACTGAATAGGGTGCGTCACCGTAAGCGTAATCAATAATTAAATAGCTTTACTTACATTCATCCATAGAGGGCGAATAGCCCATATTTTGCCCTATATGGTAATAAAGCGAAGCCGTTTGCAAAAAGTAGTCATACTTATTTTATAAGCATCTTCCAGCTGCCGTGCAGTGAACATTCGTCTACCAATATGAAACAATGCCGCGTTGAAAGGCGGCAAAGTACTGGGTGAATATTAAAACAAAACGTAAAAGCCATCGTTGTGTACTGAACATTTTAGTTTTCTCCAATTTCATGAGTAAGATCAAATTTATGAAAAAAGCTTGCAAGGTTAGTAACCCAATGCTGAAGATGGCGAAGGAGTCAATCAGCGCGCTAACGTTAAGCGTTTTTCTTACCTGATGAGCTCGGGTCAGTCTCGTACAGTTTTCCGGCGATTATAGATGTCAGCAACGTTACATCGTTAGCGTATCCAATACTGCTGGCTTTCTGTGTGCCTTTGTAGTTTGAATTGAATTTTGTAGTATAAATACCAAACTGTACCAACTTCTTTCCCACCATGCATATCAGTGGAGATCCCAACTTCTGAAATGTTCGCGTTTATACTTAGTTTGTCTATTTTCCGCTCTCCGCTATTTCTGATTACTTTGGCGGCAGTTTGATGTGAATAGTAGATGCAGTAGCCTTTGGCTGCTCCCAGTTCGTCTTGCCATATGGCGCAGTTGCCATGGTTGGCCACTGGTGCTATAAAGTCTTTTACTCTTCTCTTATCCTTTTGATAAATGGGCATGAAACAGAGGGGATTGTCGGGAATTTTTTGTCCACGTTTTGCCACACAAATTGGCCGAACCTTTTCGGTGAACATTATTGGCTCTTTAAGCTCCAGTACGGCTACGCCAAGTTTTATCTTTTCCGTTCCGTGTAGCTGTTTGTAAATTTTTTTTGACTTGATTTGATACGCTTTGCCTTCCACCGGTGGTTGCGCGCTGTAGTCGAATCCTACCAAAACTTGGAAAGTATCCAGCTTCGAAATGCTTACTGTCAGGTCTCTACAAGTTGCAAAAGTTTCCGCGTGCAGCGATGTTCAAATTGTTCCCTTACCTTTTAAAGCAGTATGCTGCCGTCACGACCCGGTTTGAGTTGTTGGATTTCGTTGTCCATTGATCCGTTTGGACAATAGTGGCCAGGCAGATAGGAATAGGACGAAATTTCCATTTTATCAGGGCGTTCCAAGGAAAAACGAACGATTCGTTTCTGCTTGTTACTAGTTCCAATGGCGACTTTTTTGCGTAGCTAATATCGCCACATTCCGTCGACTGCAGTTATAGCAAGTGTGTAATGTGTCATTATTGTGGTTACTTGAAGTGATACTCACCCAACAGACAGCGATCAGCGCAGCGAAGCTAACAGTGCAGAAAACGTTCATACTCGCCACTGACTGCTCACAGTTTTTGCTCTTTTCATCTATCCTTATATTTATTCTCGAACAGCGCGGTTACAGATGATTTGTTCATGCACACCTGTTGATTTTGAAGATGCTAAACGTAAATTATTGCGATACGATTTGCACTTGCTTATCGCTGAACGAATAACGCTTCTCCATATGTGAAGTTCAATTGTTTTACCAATCAGGTTAGTTGCTTATATGCTTTTGCGAAGATGAGCACGTTTACATTGAAGCAGTGGGCGGGCAGCTGTCAGGTACTGTTAAACGGTGATAGTAGTAGGACATGTGATGCTATTTATTCTTCTTCTTCTTTTCGTTGTAAGGGTGACTTCGCAAAGCTTTTCTAATTCGTAAACTTTTCCGGAAGCAGCTATCTCTCTGCTACTACTTTGTTACTCTAATAGTTGCTTTCTGATTGCTACGTCAGCATGATTTGCTTTTGTTTGGTAGATAGCATTCCGGAGAAAGTATTCGTTCCTTCTCCTTCATTGCAGCGGTAGTGACTTAAGTCGAATGACGGATATTGTAACGATAGTGTCTTCAATTAGCTTCATTTGTTCTTTATTCCCTAAGCGTAGAACTCGTTTGGAGTTGGCAGTTTGCAAGCGACTCTCCCAGTTTCAGATCAGTACGATTTCTTGACGAGTTTGTCTCTGCATGTATTAATGTTCATAGGCTGTTATATTGCGGCTGTCGAAATGCGCCCATTTGTCGACTATTTATTTATATTACTATAGAATAGTTTTGTAATGGTCCAAAAGTGGTGCAGCGCCATCATCTCATTGAATATGTGACTATCTTCCTAATGAAAGTGCAAATGAACACTAATGGAGGCCTTTTTCATTAGGTGAAAACGAAGTCGCTGTGGAGTGTTTAACTTTACGGAATGGCAGAGATATCGAAGTATCCTTTGTTGGCAACTTGTACGTTAGCTTCTTACAAAGTCAGGCAATACATCAGAGGTCGATTTTAAATTTTTAATGATATATGTGATGTTGTGTTTAGCATGAAGTCACCCTTATAAACGCCTCGTTTTAAAGTAATTCTACTATAATTTTGAATTGTTGTATGCTTTACCCACCACGGCATAATCCCACCGTCAGTAGAGACAAATAGGCAAATATATTACTCTCGTGTGGGCTGCTCTGATTGATCAGACTGAATCTGTGTGGTGTCTACTTGGAGTGCGTAGTTTCATTGCTTTTTTTAATACAGGCTTGGCCTGTTTTACGTACTCGAAGCTTTCCAGACATCCGTGTCCCATCGTCAGCAGAACGAGAAAATGCATACATTTGTCCGTCAACGAAATTCAAATACGAGGTCTGATAGATATCTGATGTAAAAGTGCTTCACTACTATGTATACACATGTACGGATTACGGTAAGCCGCAGCCGCAGCAATGTTTCTCACTTTATGGGATATCCTCAGATATGGCGGCTTTGTAGGTCGTCAGAACCGTGACGTTAAGCGTACTAAAGTATAACCAAATCAATTTCTGTAGGCTGACTCACTTTTTTGCCATATAACGAGCTGTCTTGTCTTTAACAATTTATTAACGTAATATGCGAAACCGCTTTCCGTCGTGGGCGCTGGAAAATATTTCATGTCGCAAACGAAGGCCTGAAATGTTTTCATTCTTCCTATTTTGGTTATTGTACTCGTAAGCCTGTTTTCCATATATCTTCAAATAAGCGCTAATGCTTTGATTTGTATGGCTATTAGAGATTATGGAGAGCTGTGCTAGCACACGCGGCCCCTATTCAGGTATTTGAAGCACCGTGCTGCCGTTGCGGTCCAATTCAGGTTGTTGTATTTCACTGTGCATTCATCAGCCTTTACAGTAGTGGGTGGCCAGGCAGATATGGGTGGCTCGGAATACCCGTTTTAATAGAGCATTCCAAGGAAAGATGAATTCCCTATTTCTGCTATTGGCATAGAGTTAATATACCAACATTTTGTTGATTTTAGTGTAATGGGGAGCAAGTGGTTGGCGGGTAACTTGAAGATAAAGTTAGCCCTACAAGGAAAGCCGACCCGATCACTGAAGCAGTTACTACATGATTAACGGATATGCAGCTTGGATATCGTAGAGTAATTCATGTCCTTCTCAGGGAACAGAGCGGGACACCGTATGATATCATCGTCTTACACAGAATAAGTAAACTCTCCAAATCACGTGACTCTGTAACCAGAATATGTCGTTTGAAATGCAGACAAATAGTCTGGAAGTAATCTGGTTTCGCTTAACCGCGAGTACGCAGGTACGTCGATTAGGCGTCCAACGTGTAATTTTCGCAACTCTAATCTGCGGATACTTCAACGCGCTCGTATATGCTTTTTGGTTCAGTTGGACTAATGGCAATTCTTTACTTCTGCGAAATATGCACGAGAAGTTGTCTATTTTCCATACAAGCCGAGAATTTCATCAGCTTCCTTCCTTTTCACAAACTTGTTGCCACCTTGCGTTTTCAAGAAGACTCCAATTTCGTACGTCCTATTCTTGGGGTCTTTAACATCGCTGACGTCGCCGTATTCGGGGCTCGAATCGTAAATTCCATATTGAACCCAGCCATTGTCCCTTCGGCAAACCAGCCCTGCTCCTTGCATCTGAAACAGCGGTTGTTAGGTCTTGACGAACTTGTAGCTTGTCAGTGTTGCGTACGTTCAGCATGGCACCTTTTCTCATGAGCGCGCAGTATTCAATATTTGGATAAAACTTTCCGCGAAGTCGACTTCTGCATTCGTCGTTTGGTAGTATTTGAGCCGGAACGGATGCCGACATTCTGTGTTCGCATACGCCAGTAACGAAGCAATTGTAGAATTGCGTAGCGTAGTCGAACATGCTTGGCAATTGGAAACCGAATCCTCTTCTGACGCTTACTGGCTTCTGCAGTTTGACTACACCAACGCCTAACATTTTCAAAGAGCTGTGATGAGCCAAAAATGGTTTGGTGGCAATTAAATATATGGGCAACCATTTTCCGTGGCCTTCGCTTAGGGCCTTTTTGGAACCCATGTAAACCCCGAAGTTTGATACCACTCTAAATATGACGGAGCTTCTATTGTGAAAATTACCGAAATAGCTAAACCAAGTTCTTACCTTGACCAAACGCATGAAGCTGACGTAATCACTGTTCTGGTAAAGTTGGCATTGGGTGCGGCGAAGAAGGAGCCACTGCATATGATTCTTGGTGGTCTTTCAGCTAAGTTTACTATGTGAACACTTGGAGATGCAGGATAGCCTTGCTTTTGATCGCTCACATGTACATGCGCATCGCTCTCTTGTGGCTGCAAAGGTTGCGTCGTTAATTTAAGATAGTTAAGGCGAGCGTCTTTTCACCTTTTTCGGATAAAGGTCACGAATGAGAGGTAGGCTCGGCGAAACTGTATCTACGAATGCGCCGAATGAATCAAAGCTAAGTTCCACCTATAGCTACCTACCTTCGTTGCTTGATGAATCAGATTCAGATGGGCCTTCTAAATATAGGAGGAACTCCAGTTTGTGGTAGCTTTCATTTTAGTTACCTGGTTGAGGAGTGGGCATTGGCGTAGGTGCTGGCTCAGGTAATGGTAGAGGAACTGCATGCTGTGGGTGCTCTGGTACTTCTTCCGGACTTTCAGGCTTGCAAGATGGTGAACCTTCTGCAATAATTTATGTTACGTTCAGTTGTCTAAGCTCTTGTTTATTATTATTGTAACTGAAGAATTCAAAAAACTTACGGCACGACTCATGAGACCCTGATGAAGAAGAGCTCGATGAGGAGGAGCTCGAAGATGACGATGAGCTCGACGAGGAACTGGACGATGAGTTCTTTGGGGGCATTTCTGTGTGTCATAACTCATTTGTTTCGATTATGGCAAGAATAATTCTTTTACCTGGTTTATGCTCTGGCAGCCCATCAACAAAAGAGATTGCTGCCTTATGCACACTGTTGAAGAAGCCCAAGACGCTGCTTTGTCCGCTTCCTTGAGCATAGTTCTCGAATTCCGTTGTGTAGACCCCATATTGATATACTCTGTCATCAACTATGCACATGAGTGGAGATCCGAGAGTCTGAATGCGAAAGACTTAACGTTACTGCAATATGGCATCTATCTGGACTGGCTGTGCAGTCGTTTAATAATACCAGGACACTTTCTCTAGGCGGGTAATAGGCGCAGTAGCCTTCCGCTCTGTACAGCTTTGCATTAAATTCATGACATCTTGCACCGTAAACCAAAGGTGCGTCGGCTTCGTCTATTCTGTTTTCTTTTTTGTAATACACGGACATAAAGCATGAAGAATATAGCGGAGGCTTTTGTCCATGCGGAGGCAGGCAAATGGGTCGCACCGTATTTGAGAATCGTACTGCTTTTCGCAATTGTAGAACAGCAATGCCATGTACTATAGGGTCCAGTCCGTATTGTTGCTTGTACAACGCTCCCTTCTCAATTTCGTAGCGTGTACCGTCAGTTTTGAACGCGCTGTATTTGGTGACCCCGACGAACACATGGAAGTGATTAAAACTGGAGAAGTATTTCAGCACGTAGCTTCAAGTTGAAACATGTATAAACGTTTTAAGTTAATTTGATCAGTTTGCTTACTTCCTGAAGCAGTCACCTGCGGTCAGTACGTGACGAGAATGATTACTTTGGGTCGTGTATTGGTCAGCTTGAACAATGGTTGCAAGGCACCATGGCGGCACAATACCTTTCCGTTGCAACACTACGTTCCATGGGAAGACTAACTTTTGTCTATCCTTGTTTAGTACATAGTCCATCGGAGTTAGGTTTGCATAGCTGACATCTCCGCATTTGGTTGCCTAACAACAATTTTGACTTGAACGAAAGTGAATTACTGCTAAAGGAATAGTTTTTACCGAAATGGCAGCAACAAGTGCAGCAGCAATGATCAGACGAAGGTGGTTCATTCTACCCTTCTTTTTTCCTGAACTCTGAAATGCCTTTCGGTTCTTTATCCTTTTATAGTTAGAAACGAAACGAGATGTCAATTTGTAAATTCCATCGGAGGTCGATTATTCAGCTTTGCATATTTACTAAGGTGAAAGAATTTGTACGCTGCACTTTGGCCATCGACCAATTGTCGAAGTGATGCGCGGTTGTTTCGGCTTTCAAATTCGCTTGCGGGCAATTGGTTGGATGAATTTTATTTATTTCCTCCCGAATGACATGCTGCCGTGTTTTACCAGCTTCTCTGCTCCCGCTGTTTGTCGACAAGGCGTGCATTGCCTATTTCGGCCATTTTTATGTTGATGAATCGCTGATGATGAACAACACTTAATGAGAACTGCTTTTTCATTTCCTTCTTCCGATCAACAGGTTTGAGTTAGCTCGACGAAATCCCATCCCGTGGTCGGTACAGTAACCACGCTCATAGTTCATTAAAATCCGCGTATTAAGTTGATTGCTTCTCTTTTAAAATCGTTGACAAACAGGAAGTGTCCGAAGTTGCGAGAAAGTGCATGATCAGTGAGTGAATAAGGGAGAAGCGAAGTTACAAATGTGCTTGTCTTCCGGAATGTGAGATAGGAAGTTTATTTGTGTTACTGGTTAGCCTTATTGTGCGTGTAGCTGTTTTACTTGTTTATTATTCATCGGGCAGCACAGCGGCTGACACTTTGTACTCACAGACTTTAGTGACCCTTCTTGTCAGAGTTTATGCTGAGTTTGGTAGCGTGTTTCTTGTTTGTATGCTTTATGTTGTTGCTCTCCTTTTGGCAACAGGCTGTGGCCATGAGCACGCATTTCGCCGTAGTCATTTTATTTTACTGCAACGGTAGTAGCCCTTTGTTTTTCCTGTTTCCTAAGCGTTCGATGTATACGTATTGTCATCGAGTAGGTGTCCTATGGATGTATGTTACAAAATTTTTTACTTTGCATTTGCTATTCTATCAAAGTATGGTGGTTAGTGCCTTTGTCAGTTTAATCAATGCTTTTTCCGTTGGCGGGAGTCACTATGCCCTGATGCTTCAGTTGGTGATAATACATTCGAGAATCCGCTGCCCACGTACGCTTTCGTAGCATAGCCTCTGCGCTAAGGGTTTCTTCATTTCTGCTTTGCGGCGACATTTTCATGTGAGTCAAGGTATTCATTGTTCTAGAGCGTATTTACAAACCTGACATGACAATTATTCAAATAGTGATATTTTGACAGCGTAAGAGAGCCGCAGATTGATAATGGCAAGGAAGTAAAGACATGCGAGAAAATAAACGTAGTACGTGAACGTAAAAAGGCAGATGTAAGCTTAGAATGTCAGCGATGTTCATCCGACAGAGTTTCTTTAGCTATTCGTTGGAAACTTTAAAATTTAAGGTCGGCAGAGTGAGTGGTGAATAATGGAACGCTTTTCCAGTAAGAGGAATGAAGGTGCAGTCGCAAGTAGTGCACGCTTGAAATGATCCTTCGGTGCAAAACATAAAGTTGAATTCTTCGTACGCATTTTTGGAGGTAGAGCACTGCAATCGCTTTCCCTTAGTGTTTTCATGATGCATCCAATGGGTGATCATACCAAAAGAATCACGTAGGCCTCTGCTCCTAGGAAAACCACTTCCTCGTCCACATTTTTTGTCGAACCATTTTGTAGATCCAAGAAGAAATGTAGATTTATCGTTACTCGTACTGAGCAATCTGCGAAAGGGAAGAAGTGAAGAGTCAACTATCTTTGCATTAATAAGCATACTTTCCAGCAAAGCAAAGCGGAAAGCTATCCGAGTAGGACGGCAAACAATGCAGGATAGATCATTGTTGCTCAAATGCGTGGTTTCACAATTGTCAACTGATACTTCTGCAAATAGAAAAAATTGGATCAAAGCTATGTAGCAAACATTGGAATTCACCCAGCAAAAATGGGGGAACGCAGAATTCTCGATACAACGATGGGTTGTCGAAAAGCTTTGTCAATGGAACATGTCCGGTCTGCGGTTCGTGCCCCTGAATGGCAAACACACGATTAGTTGTAACAAACATATTTGGAAAATATCCATCAGCGCACATTGCTGCTCCATCGGAGATGTATCTGTTTTGTAACGTGCTCTTGGATAGTCTGACAAAGATCGCTGCGTTCAAATGGGGTTTCCAAGTCTACTTCCGACCGACAGACGTCTCCGGTTGGCCATTGGTAACAGTTAACTAATATAGGAACCCTAATTTTTGGCGCTGCTCCAATTTGGGCAATTTAACATCGCTATGCTGACCTGCACGAATCTCCGGATAGGATCAATATCTTTTTCTCCGCAGTGATATGCAAATCCACGTCATCATCAGTGGCATTGTACAAATCGATTGCCAAGTGTCGCGTCAGCCAGCTGCAATACTTGAAGCTTCACTATGGCTACAATGTAATCGTAGTAGTAGAAGCACCTTTCTCCAGCAAGAATAGCCCAGTGACGTATTATCACTGCTGGACGAATGGTCAGTTCGATTGGTCTAATCGCTCGCCGTCGAGACGACTTGTGTTTTTCCGACTTACTGCTAACGGTGTATTCCACCTGCAGAATGGTGCAGTGCGTAGCAGCTCTATTAACTGCGGAAGTAGGCAAGCTTTCAGGGCCAGCAAGAGACGTTCCCGAGGTTGTTCGACCTCCGGAATCGAATCGATCGTGGCAGGATGCAATTAGGTAGAAGTTAGCGAATTCCTTTGGACCCAACAGGTCAATGCTAACCGTTGGTTCTACTTCGAGTGAAACGCATGTTCCGCAGCCTTAGAGAAATGGTGAATTTGGATCACTGAGAAAGTTTGCCGATTAAATAGATACCCTGGAAAATGGGTCGTTCAATAGTAGCTTGAATATCTCTTATTGGTTCGGTTTCAGGCGAGTTTGTCAGCTTCATCTCGATACGTACTCTGAAAGTAATACCTTTTGCCACTGCTGACAGATTGCTACGCTATGACTGGTACGTTTGCCCTGCGTAGAGACTTTGTCGAATAGGATGAGTGCTTCCTTTTTCACCAACAGCTCTTACGTCCAAAAATGGAATTTCTGGAAGAACTTGCGTCGAACGATTGGCCAATGGTTTGACCCAAGCTATAGACTCAAGTCGACAAACTGAGATGACGCCGAGAATTTGAAAAGAGTAACCTGAAAATCGACTTTCAGTGGGAACGCATTGCGCGTTTGGCAGTGGCTTCTAACCAATTATCTTGAGGCATCCTGCTTCGCTTGCCTTCCCTCGTAGTCGCCGGACCGTCGTGGCATTGGCAGGAATGGTTAGATCACTTGGTTCTACAGAGAAGGCTACACCGTCGCAGCAAAGACTCTACGCCCAACACAGCTTTGTCTGTTTCAGGAAAAAGGTGGATTAGTCTGCTTACAAAGTTACTTATTTGTAGAGCAATTGACGTTGGATTGGCCAGAGTGACTTCAACTATGGTCGCTCTTCCGGCGATTAGACATTCTAAAGAATGAACAGTCACCCATGCGAGGGGGTAGAATCTAATCATAGCGACCTTTATTGAGCGCGTCATCCTCAAATGGTGTGTAGATGAAAACGTTGGATGGCTTTGCCCTGGACGCTGCTTCAACTTCATGATCGCTGCAAAGTGACTTGAAACGGATAGACCTGAATGGGCCTTCTTGTCTGGCAATCCCACTCGCACATGAAAATGTACTTACATCACTCTAGGTAGGCTGGTGATAGATATTGGAGGAAGAAGTATGGCCGGGCTGACTTGTAGTGGTTTATTAACGGCTACGGGATTATGACTGCACAAAAGCGACAATTCGCTGCAATACTGATGCAGCTTGAGCGGTTCAAGAGAGGCGTACAGATTTTGTAAAAGGAAAAGTAGATGTCTAAACAGAGATCACTTTGGCTTAAAAGTTAACGTGCTAATGGCCATTGGAAATGCATACCTAATAGACGCCTCTTTATAATCGGCTCTTAGGGCAGCAACGTGTACTTCATGAAGAATGTTAACTTGAACGCCTGGCCATCCGTAGTACGTTTCGGTGTCTGTAGCTGAATTTATGCCTTTTGTGTAGCTGTCAAGAGCTTTCAGCAAAAGGGGATAGACGGTACGATAGGTATCCATGCCGTTAGGCTGACATTCGTTGTGAGATATGAAAAAGAGTGCAGCCAGGCGGCAATAGAAAGCGTACTTTCGCCTAAAGCCTGTTCGCAGGTAAAGATGTGCCATCCACCAACAAATTCGTGCCTAATAAGGGCAAGAAGAAACTAGAATGACTATATCGTTCTCGTGCTGTCGTCATTTAACCTTTTCCTCGTCCGAGATTTGCTTGTAGTCGTCGTCGAGAAATTTACAGCTGCTTAGGGTAAAGAACTGGTCGAGAAAGCATGAAGTCTATTTTTCTAAAAACGTTCGCCACCAAGCAGTAATTTCCATCGAGCAACAAACCTTCAATTCAGCCAGGAGATGGGCTGCTTTGAAAACGCACTCAAGTTCAAGCTTGGTGGCAAAAGGGAGCTGAACCCAACGCCCATTAGTCATTAGTAGAATAGGATAAGTTGCACCTTTTTGTAATTGGCTATTGCTTGAACGAACGTGTCCAAGATTTGTTGGGAAGAAAGACGGTGGCTCAAATATTTAGAGTCCACTAATCCGCTTTGCGATCGCCATGGTATATTGCTGGCGCGTTTAAAGTCCCCTTCAGAGAAGGAGTTAACCCGGACTAATGACGTAGTCGTGGATACATGACCGAACGCGACCACTGTTGCCGCGCAGGCGTACCCTTCTAGGGCAGCTGCAAGTCGAATAATTAGGCGTAGTGAGAAAAAATTCTAAACGAGCGATTCAGACCAGCGAGCCAAAGGTAGTCACCAGTGGGTTTCAAGAGTTCTATGGCACCTTCATATTCTTGCATAGCTAATGAGGCAAGTCCAGTCATCAGAGTATAGTCAGCAATCTGTTTCTTCCACCGACCGATGCATCGCTTTTTAAGTGTCCTACAGAGATGTGCAATTTATTCGAAATACTACACTGCACTTATGAGGAAACATTATTTAATTTGTACTTTTACGTATGTGCTATAAATTGGATAATCATATCAACATAGCCTTCATGCAAGAAATTTGAAAGTAATGTTTGTTTGCGTACCTTTTGCTGACGTCTAGCACCGTTGTGTACTTCTCTTCGCCGGGCACCTTGGGGAAAGGCGGATTTTCCATTTTCAAGTAGGATACGTCCAAGCGCCTGCTCTCAAGCACCCAGAAAAGGGACTTTACAAAGTCTTTTACGTCGTTTTCCAAACCGGCGTAGCCACTAAGGGCACAATAGTAAAGGCAGTGTTCTTCGGAGGATTGCAACAACGAGGGGCTGTGGTCAAAAAGCGCCAACCGAGAATCGAGCAGCGACATCTCGAAAGGAGAACGCGCCTCTTTGAAGCAGGCTATCCACCTGTCTTCATCAACAGTGGTCGGCTCCTTTGAAGCGAATGCAACGCCAATAAAGCCCAGTATTTTGCGATGACACTGTAATTCTCCCCAGGCTGGTCTGCACCTCTTCGGATGAATGATGAAGCGGGGGCGTAGCAAACGAGGCGGATTCTCCGACACGCTTATATAGCCCATCGATCGTAACCTGTCCAGAATTCTGTTGAAGTTAATTCGATTGTAATCAGTTTGACCGTGGGCGCCAATGGTCAACAATTTAACGAGAACCACTATGGAGGCGTTTTCCGTAGGCTGCGGCCATTTGTGGTCCACAAAAGCACTGCAAGTTGCAAAGGTCTTTAATGATAGTTTATTTTCGCGAAACGTAACCTCATTCCACTTCCGTCCGTTGTCATGAGGAATCCTCGATTGCAATTGCGTAGAAAGGACTGCTTGAACCTTTTTATCCCTTGTGAAGCATACACAGATTAAACTGAGTAGCTCGCATAAGTCAGCTGCTCATTAAGTTATAGGTAACCAGTTGCCCGTGGGAAGCAGGTCAGAGCAGCTCGCTATCCCTGCTAGTGTATATAAAGCAGCGAAAAGATGAATGGAAGCATTGAACGTCGTATTAAGCAGCCGTTCTTGCTTCTCTATTAATACATTACGAATTTCTCGCACTTAGCCATTTCCTAGTTTTCAAGCGCTTTAAGCCGTATTTAAACTTACAGACTCAGCGAAAGGGTAAAGTGTTCTGATGGGCACAGTTTGCGTTGTGACGCCAAGAGAAATCTTTATCCCAATGTTCAGCAGACGCGGGCCTCCGTAAGTTTACTTTAAGTTCAACAAAGGTGCGCATGCTAATAGCAGACGGTTCAAACGGCAGTGCCGAATTTCAAAATACAATAGCGGGCGATCAAGTAAACTCAGTGCGTGGGTCGACTGTATTTAGTCAAGCGCGCTTGTTGTACGCGATTTACTTCCTCTCTTGGGTATTTACGCTGATTGGCTGAGTGTTCTTTTTGAGACACAATATCGAACGCCGACGCGACCCAGTAAGGGAACAAAGAGCGGAAGTAGCAACATTATTTGCATAAGCGCCAACTGTGAGATCCAATGCGACTGATAGTTGCATAAGTTATCACGGTTGGCGCTTATGCAAATTATTTTGATTTTTTCAGGCTATCTCATACGAGTAAGTACTTCATGAGCATTCGCATTTCCAAGGCGACCTGCTGGCAGTGGAGAGGCGCTTCGATATGGTTAAAATGGTCGCTTTGCGACTGTGTTCGCGATAGCATTTTGAGTATATGCAAATGACGCACAATGTCCCTTCGCGGCAATTCTTTGAAATCTTCGCTTGAGTTATTATTCGGCATTGTCTTTCAGCCTTAGAGCTCAATTCTTAGGCTATCCTTTAGGAACATGATGGCATGCTAGGCAGCTGGTGTCGATTTGCTCCCTAATTACAAGCAGCGTAAAGCTTTTGTGAATAGCGACCATTGTCGAACCATCGTAGGCACTGTATTTTAGATTGCAGTTTGCTATATGCCAACGCAATCGACTTTACATTCAGATTATCATGTAAATATATTTGCAGTTGTAAGTGGACGCATATTGCACTGCAGTTTCCCAAAAGTTTACTTTCAGCTTTAAAAATTGCATACTCTTTTTAGTAGGTTATATCTTTCTTCATTGTTCACATTTCTTGCCGTACATTTCGTGTAGGAGCCTTCCGTACGCGTATGTGAAGACCCTCTTACAACGCAAGCGCTTGGCATTGTCCTCGACTTTGCAAGCTTTGTCTTTCTTTTTCAGAGCCTCCTGAAACGTGATTGTTAAACTTTCAATAAAACTTCATTTAGGGGCTTTAAAAGATTATTTTCCCTAACGATGCCTGCTGCTGACAGAGACAACTCAGCGAAATACTTGTAAACGTGCAAAGGTCGGAACTCCATTTCCTTTTGACCTTATTAACAGAGTGGGGACCTGAATGTGAACTGATGCTTCTTTCATGAAAGGCATTTGGGCTTAATTTGTGAAACTGACTCTAGTAAGCAGTCTGTCGATTGAGCAATTTTTTAGTTTCACAAACTCACAGCTTTTGTACAGGTTGACTGTGCTATGACATAGGAAATGGCGTATGTCTTCAGTCTTCCTTCCGTTTTCCTGTACGCGGACGTGATGTGATCCAGCACGTAGTGTCCGGCTTCCTCGCCGTATTTGTTTGATCGGCGAACAGCATCCTCAACTATTCTTTTAGTTTTCCAGCTCTTTGTCGACATAGGTTTAAACTGTGCCTGCTTAGTGTGCCAGAATTTCCAATCATCGAAGAATGACGCTTTCGACTCAACAGATAATAGGACAGTTAGAAGAGCCACTGGCAAAATGAACATTCTTAAAGATGACTAGCTTATTTGGCAGTTGATCTTCGCCTCTGCTCATTCTTAGCTCGCGTCTAATTTAATGTAAACGCGTTGACTCGCCAGCAGGCGTTCGGCATTGTTAAAAGGGTAAACGTTTCTTGATGACGTCACTGTTGCGTTCGTCTTTGAACGCAGTATTGTGGCACGCAAAAAGTGACAAAAACTCACCTTCTTTGAACATTTAACAATAAAGTAGGTGACCAGATAATCCTTAGTGTTGCCCATTTTTTTCTTGCGCGCTGACGCAATTTTCTGTAGTACGTAGTAATGATCGGGTTCTTCTTTGTTCATATTCGATATTGAGTCTTCGACCATTTTCTTAATTTTGGCACTTATTTGTGTCTCGTGAAAGTGTTCATCCGAATTACATTGTACGCATGGAAAGGCCATTGAGCGCGATGAAAGTAGAAGCAAAACAATTGAAACAACGACGCTGACGTGGCGCGTGAGATACGGTTCCATGTGTCTGAATGCGTTTAAGCTGAATGTTTTTTGACGGACGCGTATATAAATAAGAATATTGCGCGACGATACATTCCGCAGATGGGTCAACAGTTGTTCAGTAATTTTTCTGTTAACAAAACTGCCACTTGACGACAATGCCCAATTTCTACGTCTCGCCTTACTACCGGTTGCTCCAAATCAGCCATTTTCTTTGGTACTCGTCAGTCATGCTTGGTCGCGCCTTATTTCTTAATTTCTTACACGCCGCATTACTACAGATAAAAAATATACTCAGGTGCACAAGCTTACTCATAGGATTAAGTAATAGGTTCAGCACACTGCCGATGCATTGAAGTTTTCTGTTAATAACGTCCACATATAGATTCTATGTTAAGGAGAACTTTTTATTGACTCTGGAGCTTTCGGGTGAATGTGGCGCCAAATTTGACCTCTGACGACGGGTGGAAGCCGATTAAGAACAGCTTATAAATTGAAAAAACTTTTCTGCCTATGAACTCTCATGCGTGTGGAATAGTTGAACAGGTTTCAACAGTATTGCCTTAAATTATTACGTGAACAAAATGATCCTCTTTTCGTGTTTATAACTGCAATTGAGTTATCAGTTGAGCTCGTCACTTAAAAGTGACGAGCGTTATATTGCTACATTGTGTTTACTTGATCATTTCTCCCGACGAATTACTTCCCTTTTAGGCGATAATATGCCATACTTTTCGTGTGAAGGCAATTCCACGTCGACCGACCAATGCAACATGATAACGAGAGGTAAGAATACGCTTTCTAAAGCAGTCTTTGCTTGGCCGAAAAATGAAAACACATTGCAGCACACAAGTTTAAAACGTTAATTAAGTTTTTTCTATTTGCCCATTTTTTCAAAAACCGAAAGAGCAAACGTGCAATTGCTGGCTGGAAGCGAGATTTAAATCATCTGCGTTAATTAATCGTTATTAGACTAGCGCATTTTGCTTGCTTTCCCCTCGTAATTGTTTGCTGCAATGCTAAATATTGCTGATGAGCACATGCAAATTAGAATTTTAAGCTTGATAAAACTAAGTTAGCCTTTGGCTGTCTTTATCTGCAGTTTGTCCAGACGAAAGTGACGCTGGTGTCCGTCGGCTATGGCTTTGCTAGAAGATGAGCAATTTAATGAGGCTGAAGATTAATGTTCATAATTGTTTATTATAGTCGCGCCGATAAGGTTGACACAGCTCTAATGAACACACTGCATCGCGTAGACGCCATCATTGTTTGTAGTGGTGACGTTTTGCTACAAAGAAGTTTGTTAGGTTAAGCGTGCAGTTCTTTTAACTCACGTTGGCCTTCTGATAGGCTGACTGTATTTTTCCCTTATTTTAATTAATTATTCAAGAAATTCAAGGAAGATTGCGTGTTATCCCGCGAGACGGGATGTTTGCACTCAATTGGATGCCCTAAGGGAGGAAGACGCATGTTGCTGTAATTCGCTGACATTGCCGCGTGCATAGTTGGCAATTTGGACGAACAGCTCAGCTTGCCACTGCAATCTTGAATTGATGCAATAATATTTGCATTATTGGCAGAAAAAAGCGTAAATACGGTTGTCCATAATTTTGGTTTTGCTTTCCGGCAAATGAACATTGCATAATGTTGCATTCCGCAGACTCAAACTGTTTTCCGTCAATTACTTCCTCCTTTACGTTTATATAGAGTTGTGGCTAATTTTCACTTCAATACATTTAACGAACTGCACTTGCATAGATATACGCTATACCGTCAAGTTGATGCAACTAGATTGACGAGCCGAATGCTTAACGTCCTGCTAAGCGTTCATCATATATTAGTACATCGCGTTTTAGCTCACCGTCATTGCGTTGTCTGTGACTCAGGTTACGGTCATTTGCCTGAACGTCCAAAATCCTGAAAGGTCAGGAATTTGGCCTATTCAGGATTCTGGCTTGTTCAGAATTTTACATTTCACGATTTGAGCCATTCGGGCAAATGACCTTCACCACCATGATTCTGCCCTTTTGATCTTGCCTGTAAAAGTATTTAAATTACTATGCATATATGCCCCGCTTTTGAATTTGTACTTATTTTCGCTTGACAAAGAACGGAGATGGGCAGTGCCCTTAAGTTTTCCTTATTACTAAGGAGAAAGCACTTCGTCACTTCAATATTCCGCAGGTGGAATTTAGTGACAGTCATGGGTGGGTTCCCCAGGTTTTGAGGTGAGGACAGCATCGCAAGTTAAAGCTTACTGTAGAGAACGCTTCAGCAGCTATCGAAGCTGCTGCAAAGGTTCTGGAGGAGCTAAAGAACGTAATTACTGAAGGCGGGTATTCCTACGAGCAGGTATTTAACTGTCTCGATTGAAAAGCAGGTTAAGGGGCATATGGCGTTGGTGTTACTATACGTAGACGCCTGCTAGAACATCCGAGAGCACTTGAGGGCGTTGATAAGGAGATCCTATTATACTCTCAAACGAATTAATAAAATAAAAGAGGCCCTCTACGTAGAGGACAACTGAAACATCAATAACTACCATGGTGCAATGAGTGGTACCTGGGCAAACATTAATTCAACGAAATGCGTCACACGTAATTCACCTGTTCTCCAACAATGATCACAACCGATGAGAATTTCAAACCCAACTTTTATTTTATATTATATTACCGTATTTCATTTCTACAGCTTAATTCTTTGTAAAATTCATCCCGGCGACTCTGCGATTTCTTAACTTTATTTATTTCTACCTCGACTTTCTTCAGTTTGTTAATATTGCTCTCTCCAGTTTCTTTCCACTGATTCTTTCATCAAACTTACATTTCCTCATTCTCCCTTTCTCTTCTCATTCCAAGAATAAATTCCATAAGTATATTTTAATTTTAAACTTCTCAAACGCCTCCTCCCCACTCCCCTTAAAAAATGTCGTCTCAGCAATCTATGCATGACCTGCAAAAATACTGTCGTCGTTCTACGCAGCGCAGTTGACGGGACACGACCAATACCGAAAGTTTCGCAATCTTTAAATGGAGCTCACAGTCGCTATGGGTTGTTAATTTTTGCCTTTAGCTCCAGGTGCAAAAATTGGTAAAGAAAAAATGAAAGAACGCCGTCGTCTGCAAGCAGGCGACATATGGCAATGCCCGGACTGAGATGATTCGCTCGTGTCAGCCTTCAATGGCCAGAATGGATTGAACATCGCTTCATGAGACAGTTGTGCGGTCGAAAGTGTATGCAATGTTGTTCAAGTTGGAATAGTGCTTCACCCGTCATCCCTACGTAAGTGACAGTAGTTTATTTCACTTAGTTTAAACATTCTAAAACTTCCTTCCTCCGAAATGATCAGCGCGCTAGTTTAGAATAGCGGGTTGATCATGCAGGCTTTAAAGCCGTTGAAAAGCATATGATTGCTGTTCATGTGTTACGCGGCAAATGTTTCCTTTTTTGCATAAATTTACAGCTCGTTTAACTAAAGCATTTTATGGTTGATAGGTTTTACTAAAGGAAGTTCGTGTCCAAGTCCTATATTTATCCTCCCAATTAGCGTTTCTGAAAGTGCAATTGAGAGAAATACGCTTCAAGAACTTATTTTCCTCATAGAAATAAGAACAAACCGTTTTTATTCTTATCGATTGTCTGTGTGAAAAATTACAGTGTAAGAAGTGAGTTTCGTCAGTAGCTGTTCATTTGCGTGTTGATTTTAGTGACTTCAAGATTATTCAAAATCGTCGTTTCCTAACTACTTTGTTGTTGGCAGCTACCGTCTTGCCAACCTCTCTTTTTGATATTACCGCGCTCGCGAGACACCAAAACCAACAGGGCGCTGATAGTAGCATTTATTTCTTCTTAGTGCACCCTATGTTTCATGTCGTTATGGGAATGCAGTTAAATTTCAAAAGGGCCGTATCGTTACTTGCATTGTTTAGGCGCTTCTAGGCGAGTTCAAAGTATGTCTGTTATCTTCAATTAAGAAACGGCCATTCACTTTTACATAGTCTTCAGAAAGCATTCATAAAATAACAATGTCAAGTTGATGAGCTGGTAATAACGCTAAGCCAGTTTGCTTCTGCCTTACCTTTGAGGTGACTTCATTCCATCTCTTTTCTTTATCCATCCTCATGATTGTATTGTTGTACTAACTGTTAATTAGTTCGACTTGCTTATGCGGAAAACAAATTCAAAATTATCCTTGGCCAGTGTTGAGCCGAGCAGTCAACTTCCGCCTCTCTCTTTAGCTTTCGCGTTGACATGCTACACTATGTCACTGTTGCCTACTTCTGCTGTATAAACGAATCAAAATAAAGCGCGTAGGCTGCGACTATAGAAATCCCAAAGCCTTTCGGTGAGCGCTTGTGGTAGAAGCAGAGTATTAGTATTCTCCTTTCTGAGATGACGGAAGGTCTGAAAACGT
Source organism: Trichuris suis (assembly GCA_000797535.1). NCBI lineage: Eukaryota > Metazoa > Nematoda > Enoplea > Trichinellida > Trichuridae > Trichuris > Trichuris suis. Next base: position 184,057 of record KN538394.1, on the reverse strand, counting down.
TTTGGATACTTTCATTGATTCCCGCTTTGAGATCAGCACTGAACTTAGGAAACGGTCTTTAATCGATACAATTGATTCTCTCCCTTACAGTTCTGGTGCAATGGATCTGAGGTACATTTGAGAAGCGTTTTCCAGTGCTCTTCAGAAGTTCAGCACACCAGCTGGCTCAAACGCCGACGATTCGCCGCGCCTTTTCGACGCGGGTGGGTGCTTTGCCGTCGATTGGCTGTTTGGTTTTCAATTTGGGCTTAGGTTAGGCTTAGGCTTCGACATGTAGGCTGAACCTTTCCTTGAGGACTCTGATTCGAACATGACAAGGCAGTCAGTCAGCGAGTACGGCAAACGGCGCAACGAACTGCAGATGGTTAATCGTCATGTATCCCCCAGATGGCTGCCGCTTTGTTGGCCAGGCTTAGTTTGTAGACTTGATAATTCCTTCATATACGGCTCAGCTCCGTAAATTGCATCTGTTATGACATCGCAAGGATGTTTTGTTCTTTGGTCGTTCACGTAACCTTAAACAGTTTATTTTGAACGATCGCTATACCACTTCAATCGCAAAGAACATTTGTGCTCTCTGCCGACCGACTGTTCCGGTCAACAAGTAACGATGCCAAAGGGTTTAATAAATAAATGTTGCTGTAACTGATGAATCGATTTCAAGTACTGTACTAGACTAAGCAGCACCACGTGCAACATCGAATGACTGATGTCGATCACCGCGTTCGTAACGTGAATCTGCGTTGTTTCAGTGTTTTTAAATTTTTCATACTCTAACTGTTCAGCTGCTTAGATGGTGCTGCCCCATAGCTCAAAGTTGTAGTTGAAGTAGAAAGCGGAGAAAAATGTCTGAAAGTTGAGTTTTTCTTGACACTAACTATTCTCAGCTAATTTTCCGTTTTGAATATTTGCATACGACTTGTTTGTATTAGTATATGGGCTGATGAGTGCAGGCCGCTTGGTAGAAGCTATAAAATAGGATATTGCAGGTTTAGCAACAGAATTAAGCAGTTCATCAGCAAGCGTGTCCCTTGTGTAGACGATTGTCCCAGTTCGCAGGTGAAGTATGTTTGCCGGCAAATTAAATTTTTCTGCATATACACATATGGTCATTTATCTAAGTGAACGGATCGACTCGGCAGTTTCCTTTCAAAGGAATCGATCACTGCTGGCGCGTGAGCTTAGAAGAGATTTGTCAGCGCCTCTCGCCAGCATCAGTTTGTTCTGACAGCGCTTCTGTATTCCCCGTTTGTCGGTGCAGATTTAAATTTGCTGATTTCTTTTACGAACTCGCTTTTGACGTGACTGTCAAAACTTCGTACGGCAATTATGAATCACCAACTGCATAAAAGCAGTAATTGAATACAAAGCGGAACTTGGCGGAGGGTCATTGACAGCAAGCACGTTTTATTCCCAACCAGCAGTTAATCAGATATCGGTGAACGAAGGTTGGAATTCGTTTGGGTGAGTGCTGCACTTTTTGATTTCATGCTTCACGTGATAGTTAAGTCTTTTGGCTATCGTTGCTCTTTTACGTCCTTTTCGCATGGTTAATGCGTGATACAATGCGGGTTGCTTTAACGGACAGAACGTTAGTATTGACATGTAGTGTTTGCCGTAACATCATGTTTTCAGTTTTCTTCTTACAAATTTTTATTGTCTACTAATACATGACACAAAAATTCAGAAATAATAGAGCTGCCTTCAAGTGTAGATTACTCTGTATTTGCGAGTACGGCCAATAGGAGTAACGATAACAGACTGTGCAATCCACTGTTGCTCCCATAGAGTCGCCGTACATCTCCCTCCTTCTTTTTGTCAATATACTCTTAATATAGAATTTATTTACGGAGCATCCCGTAGAACCGATAGTAAATATGTCGGAGCTTTTGGGTCCTTTGTGGACCAGTCCTCAGCGGAGAAAATAGTGTATTATTGAACGGCGGCTAAAAGGAATGGTAATTGTCTTAATGTGGCTGTCCTTATTGTGCTTTGTTTTCAAGTTGTAGTCTGCTTTTATTAGCGACGTTATGTTTTATCTTCTTTCTTAATTTTTGTCAAGGTTGCAGCTTTGTGCATTGAGTTTTCTGTAGTAACAACATCGTACATCATTGTTGTATTTAATGTTCGTCTTCTTTTTCATCTCATTTCTTCTTCCGTGAGCAATTTGCATAAAAGTATATTCCCGTTGAAGATATTAATTACTGCGGCCAACGAGGGAATATTTCTTGCGCTCTTTACTGGGCGTCCGTTATTCAGCATTTCTAGTTGAAATGGCTCGTAAACATATCATCGACGACATAATTGTTGGCGCCAGTTTCTCCATCAGCGCGTAAACGTGACAATGTAGATGTCACAGTCCGTATTGATGTTTACGAGGCCAGCGAATGGAATGCGGTATTCTGAAGTAATGGCAGAATGAGGATACAAGTTGACACGTATAGTTCGACTTTAAGCAAGCCGACGACACCAGGTGCCTTAAGCTAAAATAAGTGAGAATAAGAACCGTAGCTTAAACTATATGCCTTTTGTTTTTCGCCCTTTCCAAGATTCATACAGCGGTGATTAGCATGCCGCTTGTCAGCAAGCTAATAGGTGTTGGAGAAAAACGATTCATTTTGCATTATTAGGGGAAAGTTGCCTTACGGCGCAAAAGAATAATTACTGCGGCTTAGAAAGGTATTATGAAGTAAACAATAGTTGCCCACTGTCGACCGAGAGAGCTCCCGGCTTTTATGGATTTTAAAGCAAGTATATTGTGATTTCCGCGGATGGTGATCTACTGAACATGCTACGCGACATTTGTCGCAATGAGAGACAATATCCTCATCAGTGATCCTTGCATAGTTATCGGTTGGACACGGAAGGCATCTCGTTCGTAATCAATGATAACAAGATGATATTATCCAGTTGTCATGTGCAAACTGCCATTTCAGTTCCTCTCGCTTTGGCTGTAATCTGTTGTATGAGGGCTTTCTCAGGTATTGAATTTGTCCTAATCATCCGAGTTGTTTATCGAGTATGACTAAAAGGTCTCTCGGCTATGACAAGTTTAGTATTTTTCTCATACAAGCTTCGCGCATTACGAGCGCAGTGATCGGACAGACGGCTGTTGGCCACTTGTTTCAGAACCAATTAATATATCAGATAGAATGTAAGTAGCTGCAATGTCTCCCCTTAACTTTGCATTAAGAGAGAATTCAATTGGGCAGCATTAACTTCCGAGATGCATTTTCTTACCGAATTACACCGTTAGTAGCGTCTAAGCAAATGACAATGGCGTAGTGTGATTGTCAAAGTAGAAAGCTTTCCCATATGCTATAGCGTATGTTGGCGGGTAAAGCTTGTAAGCTTGTAATAATTTTTATTTCATTCACATTGTCAACATGCAAAGGTCATTTGTCACTCAACCTTCATAGCTTCTCGTCTCGACGTGCATTCTATTGACTTGGCAAAATTCGATTCGTTATTTAAAATTGTGTACCAAACGGGTGTCATGTGTTTGACATTTTCTTAAGAGATGGTACTCTTCGCATCTTTCATAACAGTCAAAATGTTTTTTGTTCTTCGCTGACAAACGTCAACTGCCTCTGCGGCTTTGTTTCACAGGTCATTGACAAAAGGGACGCGGATGTATTGAAATAATTTTGGTGGAGCTGTTTCGAATCGAACGCTCCTTAAGCATAATATTTTTGATTAACATGTTGTAAGAGTGATAAACGTCTTTAGAATAACCTTCACGCACCAATGCCGAGCTAACTTTTGCTGCTCTCCGTTCTGTCTGCCACTTGTTCCAAGGGGGATATTGCACCTTATGATTGCATTCGACGTATAGCATGGCTTTCTCATTACTGTGAGGTCTATAAGGGTTACGCCACGTCCTGGTTACATAGAAGCTCTTGATTCCCCCATGTTAACGCTGCTGCACATACGTTACAGCAGAGCAATCGCGTTAACAGCACGGGATAATAATTGAGATTTAAGGCGGCATGCAGCACTGTGATGGGCAAGCATAATTGCTCATTTTAGCAGCATGTTGTTAAGATATCCCGTCTTTGCTGCCTCTTTTAAATCTCGCAAAGGAAGACCGTCAGAGCGCGGACTAACGTTCAGCTCATTGAAGCTTTCCTTTCCATCCTTGCATTGATGGAATGACATATTCGATTGATCGCTAAAGGAATATAGGCAGAGCATTTAATAATCCTTCCTTTTAATGCTTCTCGTTGGCCCAGTTCATCGATCAACCTGGGAAGCTTCTTTGCGAGAAAAAAGCTTCAGTACGTGCCTCCCTTTCATGTCTTGGTCTGCTTTAAGCGCTTTCCGGTTGGATAATTAATGAAGCTACTTTGTTAAGCATTCCTTCCGGATAGGCTCATTTGCATTATCTCATTATCATACCTGGAGCATGTACAGAATGTTTTCCTGTAACTATTAAAATGAAATGCGTAGTTTTGTTATAAATGTTAGTACGTCAAATGCGTGAAGCAGTTGCGTTGGTTTGCTCTTTGTTTGCTATGTCAACTTGATAATAGAACATTATAGAGTGTCGAAAAGCTTAGATTCCATATGGGCACCGTCTGTCCTGAAAACTCATAACGTTCCATGAATGGGTTGATTTAAATTGAACTTTAGAAGTTAATGCTCAACACTGAGAGTGTCGAAAGGGAAAGGTAAACAACCATTGTCCTATTAACAGTTGCTCACTTGAAGCAAGCGGATTTTCCAACTATCGTTTATCGTTATAACACTTAATGTGAGCGCAGCTGCCACGGTGAATATATTTTCTACACTACTATCGCCTTTGTGTAAACCTGTTTAAGTAGTCTAATTGGAATGCATTATTGAGGATTGTGTATTGTTCTTTCATGTTTGTCTGTTCATGGCAAAGATTCAATGACCATTGACTGTCCACTTCGCAATTTGTTTCGAAAGAGCTGGTGACACTATATCGCAGTGGCATTCTTCACTTTCATTCCTTTAATCCTCCGAGGGATGAGACGCTCTGTTATTTGTGGCTTTCTGACGCTTAACGTGTAGAGGGCACAACTAGTTAATTTTCCTTTTCGCAAATACGTTGTTTTGTTTGCGCATCAGCAGCTGCCTGATCTCATTCTATGATGTAAAGTTTTTGAACTTCAAACACTTAAAGTGAAAGATGGCGAAGCTCCACGAAATTTGCATTTCTGTTTAGCACTTATCTCTACTTGGTATTCCGCCTTACATTCGTTATTACAGTGTAAATGGTATGTACTGACGTTGTCGCGTCTGTTCATGTTTTTGTCATGGGCGTTGTCATACTATCTATTTGTATTATCTTTGCATGAGATCTATTCCACGATTCGAAAAAAAAATTTCCCATTCCCAGCGAAACCTATAAGAGCTGCAAGAGATGTTTTTGAGCTGGCAATAAGAAATTGGTGGGACCGTTATCTGATAATCATTACCTGTTTTTGCTCATCTTCGCTAAGGCTGAAAAGTTGTCTTTGTAATGCGAAGAAAGTCATAACAACACAGCAAGGGATATCATTGAAGTGCCTTAATATCGTTGGAAACGTCCTGTCCTCAAAGAAATCGCTCAACCTCATTTACTTCATAGTTTATTCATGCGCTGAAAGGCTTTATGACGTAACTTTCGTAAAGCTCCTGGTTTATGAATAAACTATGAAGTTTTAGGGGGCCTTTATAAAAACTCGTATTTGCAGCTTCACTTCTCTCCAAAAGCGCTTTTGTGTGCTCTGTATGTTCATTCCCGTGACACTGCGGTCAGCAGCGGGAAGCTTTCCATCACAGAACGTTTTTCTAGCTCCTTCTTTGATGGGGATATTCGTGAAGCGTAGTGATTTTGCTCCCTCAGTGACGCTATTCCAACTCATGAAGGAACCTGTCAAACTTCGCATGCATCATTTTTCCAACATGATTGTATTGGGCATCTGCCCTATGTTGTTGCCGACATCCTGCATTGCCTTTCGATGTGAAGTACGATAGCGGACCCGAAGAACAGCAAGGGAAACTGCGCAAACAATTAGCACGAAACGAATCAGCCGCTTCCGCAGGCCGACCTTCTGTCAAGTTTGCAAAAAGCCAACTTCATCCCTTATTAAACGGTGGCGGTCATAAGATCGAAAGTAGAAATCCCGAATACTCATACTGTCGAATGCCAAAGACCGCCTGAACGGTCAACTTTCGCGCAGGTTTAATTCCCGAAAGCGATGTTTCAGGCATGGTTCGAAGGTCCAAGTGGCCCTATTTTGATTGTTTTGCACTTATAGTTGTTAGATAAACAGAACCAAGGAGTCTCAAAGCGCATCTGCAGAGATGCAAGGAGAGCAGAACCGCGATACAAGTGTCGAAGGGGATCCCCGTTTAGACAACTATAAGTACAAAACAGCCGCAATAGGGCCATGAAGTTTGACTTTCGGTTCGTTCAAAGTTCTTTCCTCTTTAGGAACTTGTCCTTTCGGGAATTAAAGCTTTGCGAAGCTACCGCCTGTTGTCCGGGCATTTCTTCTTATTCGACAATATAAACATTCGGGATTTTGTCGATTCGAAATGTCGATTATTCGGTATGTGGACCTTCAGTCTTAAATAGGTCTCGGTCTCGTCCTAGCAACACCACATGTTCGACCGATATCCTGTTGGTTATTTGAGACGAACGCCTGTCTCGACGTGCCATGCGGTTGTCAAATATTGACGGCAGGCACAGCTTGTCAGCTTCCGAGGGTCACACGCCTTTACGTCAATACACGTCGCGGGAGGTTTGTCGACTGATTGCCTGTTCGGCACGCTTCAAGTGAATAAGTTTTTTTTGAGCGCATGGAAAGGAAGGGAATGAAATTCTTTAGCTTTTGTTGACACCTGCAACGCATTGCATAATGGCCGACATTTATTCCCGTCAATTAGCTCAAGAAATGGAGAACTAATGGAGTCATCCTTCGTCTAATGCTTAATGCTTTTTCCGTGATATAAAGCCAAGTCCATATTTGTCTAATGCGAGTACCCTTTGTTCACACTGTATTGCCGCGAAGCTCTCTGTGACTGGCGCCTCTTATTCTGGTGTAAATATAGTAGCTGAATTATCAACGTTACCTTCGGATACTGGCGGACGTCTAAGTGCAGTGGGACGATTGAAGTACGTTTCTTTAAATGGTTAGAACATTTTTTTCGCCTCCAAGCCCCTACATGAGCATTTTGTTGCCTCCGGCATAGCTTTTAAATCATAAAAGCATTAAGGTGGTTCGCGGTCTGATAATGTTCCAAAGCCTGCGCATTTCGCAGTTTTTCAATTCAGAAGAACGGAAAAGCTTGTCTGTAACTTTGCTCTTCCTGCCGTGAGTGTTTTTTGAATTATTTACACGTATAAGACCTTATTTGAGTTTCGACTTGCTTTAACATAAATATTGCAACCTATCGTAGGCTGTAAGTTAATATATTAATAGATGCGTTGCTGAACAGCCGAGCAGTCATTAATCTAGGCAAAGTCGCTACCTGCTTTCAGTATAATCAAATCGACAATATCCTTTGACAGTTGCCGGCTCCGTAGCAGCTCACGTGTAATTCTCCGTGGAAAGGCAGTGGGGTGCATATTTATCAGCGCCTTGTTCAATTTGTACGCTTTTTTCTTGACAGCGATTACGTCGTCTTCAAAAGCACGGCCGCAATGATAAAAAGTAGTAATTGGTAATAACGATCTGCCGACCGATTTTGACTTCTCATGTATTGAAGTAATAATGACTGCGTGGCAGAAAACAGCTGCCGAAGTTTATTCTCTTAAATATAGAATTAAGAATCAGCAGCTTTGTTATGTCGAGTTGGTATTGTCAAAATTTTTAAACCATTATTATGCGAATGAGACCGCTTTTTTGTCTTCTGTTAATTGGCAGTACAGTTGGCTAAGTCCTTTTTAGAATTTCGTACGTAAAGGTTAGCGTGGATGCCGCAATGTTAATATATCTGTTGTGTTTACCATTCGCTCATACAGTAAAGCGATTGGCCTTTCATATCGTCTGAATCAAGCGAAGTTGGTTGGGTTAGTTGTGTCCAATCTATAGTGACTACTTATCCACATTTGAATTCAGTCGAATAGAAACGAAGATTTTGGCATTGCATCGTTTCATTCCATTTACTTAAGCATCCGTCCTTTTTTCGCCTTGGCGCGTTTAACGTAGGCGATCGATGAGTCCTCAAAGCTGACCGCCAATTATAATTTTCTACCTGAACCATTGAAGCATACGGCTGCGCGGTAAATGGTAAAGCAGAGAATTTAAAAATTTTTTATTAACGAGTATCGCGGGGTTTAAAGCATTATCTACTTTTTATCTGTCTACTTCTTTATGTGACTGAATGAGTCATCTCAGCATAAAAACTCGTCTGGTTCTTTCCTAGCTACGGGTGATTAAATATTTATAATTTTACGGCAGCATTTCACGGCGTCAGCTAGTGCAAGTGACTAATTTTGTACCTGCTGCTGTACTGCCTTAAGGTGCAGCCAGTTCTTCTCTTCCCTTTCGCGGGTTTTCGGGATTCGAATTGACGCTTTTTGCATCGTTTCGTTGAAAGTTATATTCGGCATATTGCTTGAATGAATTCCAGTTAATTTCCTTGTTGTCAACAATCGGCCGTTGTTTTCTTTCAAGATGGTACACACGTCACGTGTATCTGCGGAAGTAGAGGTTCGTTGAAAAGGTGAGAAAAATAATTTGTAAACTTCCAGGTCGTTTCGGAAACTATTTTTTTAAAGAAAAAGCTTTCGCTTAAGCTTTGTTCTTCCAAAACTGGCATATTCATCTTCTTTTCCATTATTTCAGTATTTTTCTCTTTTCCCGAAATAGGGAGTCCAGAAATTGTGCCAATACATCCCGTCATCCCAGCATGCTTTCGACCATTTGGGTTTTTATGATCTCATCCTTCTCCACGGCTATTGCTTGAGTTATAGTAGCATCATCATCAATGAACACATGGCATGTTAGGGTGTAGAGTTTTCTCTCAGCCTTAATGCTTTCCTTATTGATGAAGAATTGTTTAAAATTGTTTCACTTAGCCTACGATTAACGGTGAGCGATCTAATAGGCTTTCTAAAACTTACTGGGAAAATCTAATAGTCTAATCTTCAAAAATGTTGTATCCAGTAAAGTGTCAACTCTTGTCAATATCACCAGTTTCAACTTTTTGCGTCATTTCATACCGTTGCTTCCAAATGAAGGGAACTGATTGGACTACACGGGATATTCAGTAATGCAGCTTTTTCCTAAGTGAGCTTGAATGTACAATTATTAATCCGTAGCTAAAACATAGCTGTGTGCGTAGTATACTTATTGACGTAAGCCCGCGTAATTGAGGAGTGTCCATTATATTAATAATTTGCGTAAGTCATGTCGCTTCGTCGAAGTCCGTTTATGCGCAGTGTGGTGTAGCAGCAAGCTTTGAGCAACGGGTAGATTTATTCAAACGCTACAAAGAATTGATCTAAAAATAGTTTGCTACGACCGCTGATCTTACAAGTGCTTGACGAATAGTAAGGTTATATTTCTGCATTTGTTACTTTGATAATTAGCGAAAGTGTATTCATGAATAGATCGTAGAATGCGGACGCTTCTTATGACTTGGTTTTCTTTGGAATGTTCAGTACGAACGTACGCGCTATTGCTTAACACTGTTAGACAATGGATCTCTCTAAGAGCCATTGGCGCGTATGCTGCATAAATTATTTTTTGTCTTTGACATTATTCATTAACAAAGTAAAGATCAGCTCAGTAGAAAATCCCTGTAACCTATTAGCGTTTAATAATCAATCGACTTCCTCTTTGCCTGGCAACCTCAACGTCCATACGTCAATGGTGAACTGATGTGAAGTTGTTAGGCGGAAGCGCTGTCTACCAGTGTCCATTGTAGTAAGCGTATTCTTCACGCCTAATTGAGGTCTGAAGTCTGTTTATGCCAAGCGATCGGTCACACCGTGCGTCATTTAGTCAATTTTGCCGGTTGTAGGCAATCTTATTTCAAAAGCGATTTGTTGCCGTGAGGAATTTCAGCGCTTCAAGCTTTCGGCGACCATTTACCATTTATGGCTACAGTATTCATCAACCAGTATTATTACGTAATGCAATGGTAGCTCCGTTGAATAACTCTTTTGTATACGAGCCATCGTAGCCTTAACAAATGAAATTTCATATGTAACTTTTTCGCATTCACCTCCATTTGCTGGCAATATTTGCAACGGCGTATTTCGCTGCTATTGCAGCTGTAATAAGTTTTCCCGCCCTTGGAAAGTCTCTTTCACAGTGTAAATGCCTAACCGACGAAGGAAGGACACTACTAAGTATTTCTGTATGAATTTACTGTATCATTGGACAAACAGCTCTGTTGATATGTTTGCCACAAATTGCAACACACAGTAAAGCTTTCATCATTTACTCTCACTCTTATCAAGTCTATGCCTTTCTTTAGCAAAAGCGACAGTACGCTAAGGGCTAAAATTTCGATTTATCCATTTTTGAGCTTTCTACGCGACTACCTTTTTATTGAATGTATAAGATTTCGTAACGAGCACGTAAGGTTTCATTTCTTTCTACAGAAGCAACCTGTTCATTGAATACTCATGTTTTTTTAATAAAGCAGCTTTGATATTAAAAAGTCGGACGCCTTCTGAAGAAGGAGATTAGACGCGAATATCTTTTGCCATATATTCGCCTGACCCCTCAACACTAGTTCGCTCTGAGCCAGAGGGAAACAGTGTTCATGCCAATGCCTTCAACTGCTTTATCTTGTTTGCCCTCTCGTGTTTGAGCTGTCATCTCCTCGAATTTGAGATCGCCAGAAATTATCGATTTTTCCTTATATGTAATTAAGTGCTTAAACGGGCTTGTCGAAAGTTCCTAGCGAGCTATGAATATTTTACGCGGCGCTAATTTTGTTCCGCAAGCGGTAGCTTAGTTAAAGTCTCTTTGATTGTTGCTTGAAACAAGGAAATAGTATTTGCTAAGGAAGTGCTTACCATGCGCCCCATTACTAAGCTTTACACTAAGTGACGTCAAGATTGGCTGAACGTTTAGGACGTGATCGAGCGAACTGCAATGAAAGACTTTTATCAAATTGTTGGCCGAGGTCGAGTTTATCTTAACGTTGCATTATTCTGTCACAAGACATTTTTTTGTTTCTTATTGATATCATCAAAGCGGCGTCATCACTGATGTTTCCCCTTTGCATACTCCCTGTTGAATCAGCATTTATCTAGCTGAGCAATTCGTCCGAGACATCTGATGATTACGTTGATTCATAAACGTCACCAGCTCGTGACTATTGGCGTGAAAGCGGATTATCTCTACGTGATTGAGGTTCAACTTTGAATTGAAGACGCCTTATTACGATCAGAGTCGATTGGTCATTTTCAGAATAGTACAGCGTTCACTTTCATCTGGAGATCAGTACAAGTTGACCTGTATTTCAGTCTGATCTTATTCTGACTTAGTTTCTCCTTCCTTAACAGTCAGTCAGATGGAATTTGACTGCGCATTATTGTGTGAATGTTGTTGTTTGTTTAACTTTATTGCAATTGAATATCTCACGTGATCGGCGAAAACTATTACAGCGCGTCAGATGATGCTTTCATACGTTCGCGTTTGTTAGTCACTTCAAGTTATTGTTGCTACACTTTAAATGAGCATGCGCTAGTTGCAACTGTAGAAATTTAAATTCTTCACACGGCTTTGGTCTTCTGAAAGTAAACCAAGCAGAAATATTTTTGGTTTAATTTCGGAAAACCAAAAGTGGGCAGCGCAAAGCCTTGTCGGGATTCAGTACGAAAGCCCTTCGCACCCATTCAGTATTCAAGTTCTTCGCTACTGCTAACAACGGTGTAGGGATAACCGCGAAGACTTTGCCCCGAGTAGTAGTTATTGCACGCAACGCTGTGGAGACAGATGGCGGCACCCGGGTAGACCTTGCTGGTCTGTCAAAATGCAGTTTGCTAGTGGAGGCTAAAATCCGTAAATTTTTCAAACAAGTGTACGTGGCCCATTACGAAGATTATGTTTGTTATGAAATTAGCCATAATGTTTGTATGCATCTTGAAGTCAGTATATCAAGAAGGTTAAACGTGATACGCGGTGGGGATTGTTTTAGTATGAAATAATTTAGTTCCATTAAAAGCGTGGAAACTCAGTCATTCTGAAATCAGCTGAATAAAATCAATGGAAGCTTCTGAAGCGTCTCACGTTCTTAGAACTTTGCTGTTTCTATGGAAACTTCTCTGAAAGAAAATGAACTAAAGGCATTGTCCCGTCTGCTTCGAAGTTGCATTGACGAGTTGGAGAGGTCTAACAAATATTTCATCAAGAGGAGGAGCAAGAAACGAGGATTCACACCATAGTATTCTTTAGTGCGAAGAAAGCAGACAGCTGTTAAATGTTCGTCGAGATTTTTAGATTCTTCGAAGCCTATAGAAGAGTGAAGTAATTGAGCTTAAAAAATCGAACACTAACGGTAGGAAAAAGCCTGAGATTAACAATTGCGAATTGACAATTTACTACGTTGAAGTTGCGCGTGAACGACGAAATGTTACTTGTCAGTTTATCCAATTTCAAAGAATAAAAACTTACTGGTTGATCAGTGGGTAAAATTGTTCTCACAAAATCAGTGTCGAAAAGATCCCTTTCCGACACTTCTTTCAGAATGCTTTCAAATGTTGAACATAACTTCAAACTACCTTCTTAGGATACAAATCCTATTGTCATTCTTGAATGATCTTAATTATTGTATGTCGTTTTACGTAGTCGCTAGTATACAAATGAATGAGGGTCCATTCAAAAAGTCTGATATTCATACTAGTGTGTCCACGAAATGTTCTTCCACTTTCAGCAACAAGCACTCAGTTTTCATTCATAAAACGTTTGTACTCTACTCTTAATTCGTTGGGACACTATTTTTCAATGAGCAGAATAAGGGAATGAATTAGAGTAATTTATCAACACTGTACAATGTAAGCCAACAGTGCTTGCCGGTTGATTACGTGGATGTTTCCCTTATATGTACATTTCAAAGGCAACTGAATATCGTTTGTATTTCCCAATGAAAATTTGTAAATTGTCAAGCAAGTGAGAAGCACCTTCGCTTGCTACTTTTCTTGCATGATGATGATTAGCATTCACGCGGGCTGTTTGGCTGCACAGAGAAAATGCACTGGGATTTGTCACTGCTCCATTGATAAGCGTAATGTGAGCTTGATTTTACTTACCTTATGCTTCGCTGCAAGAATATCACCATTGTTATGATTCCAACTACTCACTGATGTTTTCCATTACGCGTAATGACTCATGATAGAGAATTGAGAAAGCTTATTCGCTCACTGAGAAGTCCTTCAGTAAACAATAGCTTTTGCAGGACATGTTTAAAACGAATGTCGATAGGGTCGGCAACAATGAGACGGAAAAAAATTGTTGCTGGCCCTACGTCGTTGAAGAGCTGTTCGAGTGGGAATACGACGACTTTTTGCAAGCTTACATGCCTACGCTTCGCAACCTTCACCATGTTCAGTTGGTGCTTGTCGCCTTTGGTCTACTTGGAAATTTCCTGGCCCTATTGACGCTCATATGCAGCAAAAAGATGCAAAGCCCGTCATTTTTGTACCACAAGGCTTTGCTGCTGGCAAATTTGATCTTTTGCGTCAATTATACTTGCGTTCAGGGCGTCGACCGACGGCACAGCAACGATTCCCAGGAGGACTCCTTCGGCATCAACGAACAGTTCGTCTTCCAAACTTACGTAGCTGCCTACTACTCTGGTGTCCTAAAGAGCGTCATTGCCAGCGCCTGCGGTTATATGGCTAATTACATGTGCTTGCTGATCAGCCTGGATCGCTTTTCGGGCATGATCCTATATCGTTGCTACCTGCGATTCAATAATCATACTGTATCTTGGCGCCTTATTACCATCTGTGTTCTGCTGAGCATTGTTGTCCACTCGTGGGCAGCCTGGATTGAGACGTCAGTTGTCGACATTTCATTGGTAGCAAGAACGAGCACCGATAACGGCTCGTCAGGTTCGCTTGCGGCGTCCAACGAGTCGGAAATCTGTTGCTACACGTGGGTACGCAATGTAGACTATTCTCCAATTGTTGGCGGTTTGATACGAACCAAAGATGTGCTGAACTTAGTGACAAGGTTGTTCTGCGCTTTGCTGCTTACCATATTCACCGTAGGTACATTGTACGCTTACATAGCGAGGGCAAAGAGGCGAAAACGTTTTCGCTTGGCAGCCAACGGTGCAAAAACGTCTGCGCAGCGAAGTCGCACCAAAAGTTTGTTCATTTTGATGACCGTAGCGGTTGTACTCTTTTATACGGAAAACTTGCCGCGAGAAGGAAAGCGGATCCTACAGCTCATATACCCTTTGAACCGCGTTGTTGATCGCATGTCCAACAGGAACCTTCCCGTCGACGAGAGGTTGCACAATTTCAAATTGATGCTCTACCTGCATCAGTACAGCCAACTTTGGCTCAACCTGTTTGCCGTCGTCAATCATTCCCTTCACTTCTACTGCAACTTGGCGCTTAACAACGTCTTTCGTAAGGAAAGTTGGAAAACGATTACTCATTGTTTCTTTTCATTCACAACGATGGCCAAAGGGCGTAGGATGTCGCAGAATTTAACTGACAGTGTGGACAATTGGGGTATGAGCATTTCCGGAGGATGATATGTTTTTGCTCGTTCGTCCGCCGCCGTTGGTTAACGCTTTTAACAAACAGAATGACGTCATTCGGAGCAGCGAAGCTGCCTGAACGTCGCTGCTTTCATTCCGTCAGCGATGGCCGGCAAAGCGAGCGAAAAGCAATGCATTACTGACAATGCACAATGGATTCAAGCGTTCTACGAAGACGAGCTCGAAACCCATATTCTCCATTGTGCATATTGCTTTTGCGCAAAGGAGGTGTGCCCAGCGAACCTGATCTGCCCAATTGTTTGTTGTCCAAACCAATGCAGCGCCACAATGCACCAATGCAAGCTTAAGGAGCACTTGGCTGAATTGTGCCCTTTGGAGCGTGTTGCTTGCATAAACGCCACGTACGGATGTCCGGTCAAATTGCTTCGACGGGATCGAGGCAAACATTTATCCAACTGTCCGGCTAGCGTGCTGCAATGCAATATGGAAAGGATGCGTCAGCTCTTGCCGTTGGCACAGCGACTTTACTTGAGGGGAACAACGCCATCCGGTTGTGGTTCGGATCATCTCGACCTTTGCTTAGCGCTAAGCGATCAGCGAAAGTGGGCCCAGGAACGTTGTCAGTTGGAGGCGAAAAATGGATTGCTGTCTGACAACGACCTGGAAGAACGGAATGATTCAGCTGACAACGTCTTGTCACCTGTATCGCAGGAATGCGTCTTGTGCAAGCAGGACCCCGGAAGCCAACATTTGCATATCGTCGGCGCCATGGGTGCTTGCGGCAATCCAGTTTCTTCTGAACCAACGAAAAAGGCTGCCACTACGCCTGAACCTTTCTACATAAAGCACGGCTTACAATTATCCCTGACTACCGAATTCCAAGCCATGCATCGTCCAAAAGCTTCTAACAGTGTTACGGTGAGGTGTGGCCAACTTCTGCGCCGCGACCAATACAGCGATCACGCAAAGAGTGTTCACGCGGACGTGGTCAATTCAATGGAATGGATGTTGGCTCGATGCCCCATGTATTTGCATGGCTGCGACATGATGGTTACACGTGTACTTCCTGCGAAGGGTCGACTGCTTTATTCGGAATGGTCAGATTCGCTTGTGCTTCGCCACGATTGTGAACCAAGACCAGCGGCGGCGATGGGCAGCAAAGCTCCTACTCTTACCGACTTACCGGTCGAGGTGTTGCAAACAATTTTGACGCAACTGGATTCGACTAGCATGCTGGCTCTTTCTTTGGTCAACAAGCGGCTTAGGGAGACGACTCAGCATTATCTGCTTGACAAAGGTATGGTCGAATACCGTTGGGTTCGTCGATCAGACCAAGCAAACGGTTGGAAAGAGGACGGACTACGTTGGACATTTGCCAAGTCGTTTGAGCCCGTGAGACGATGGATCGTAAGACCCGCAAAAGAGCTGTGCGATCACTTACGTATTTGCCCCTATTTGAATCCGGTAGTTCACGAAGAGCGCGTGCCTGTGCTTACCTTTGTTCTACCGTCCAGCCGGTGAGTCTTCAAATTGAGTTTCCCAGCGACGGCGCGGCACTGTTCGCTGGTTCTTGGAATAATTTTGACTTAGCGTAAAGCTACCGAAGGAAACTCACCTGCAAATCACAAATGCACAATTCCTTGTCCGCTCATTGCGGCTGATCGTTGGAATGGACTTGTACTTGTAATCGGTTCCTCATCGTTTCCGACGTGACAACAAAGGAGAAAGGTCGTCCCAAATGCTGATTGTCGAGTAGTTTTGGTTTTGCTTTCTTTTTCCCGAACTCATTAATTGGCCACTTTGTTCGTTAAGCTTTATAAAATGCGTGCTAGAAGTTTATTTTTTGTACTGCTTGGAAATTTGTAGGTACTGTTCCTAAAGTAGTTTGGGCATAAAGCCTGCGCATCGAAAAGTGCTACAGTAGGATTGTTGTACGTAGTTGAATTTCTTCACAGATTTCTGACAGAAGCTTGCGTAAATTAAAGCGTTACTTATCCTATGCAGCATAATGATGGTTTCGCGCTTTCAAGTAAATTTACGCTGCAATTAAATGGCCAACGATTACAGTTCAGACTTCGAACTACCGTACTTAAAAATGCTTAGGTTCAATTCTCGCGCCGGCGAGCTGATTCTGCCGTTACAGCCCAAGCGGGCCTGATTACGCCTTATCTTGCTGCGTTCTGAAGTGTACTGCTCTATTCTTTTAGTAGGCCCACTTTGCAGCGTACGTGTAAGCTAGCTTGAGTTTTTTACCTCACATGGTAAATTTCGCACGTGAAGCTCTGGCCTTTGTTAAATCGGCAACTCTCAATACGAACTTATTGCTAAAACAAAAATTTATGAATTCGTACAATAAAAATGTTGCAAAAATGCTATAAGGACTGGCTCAAGCTTCTTTGGGCAGATTGCTAGCGGTTTTTACAACTTGCTTTTCATAAAGCTTACGGTAAGCAGATGCCGTTTTCTTCGTGATAACTTTGTTGGCGGTATTGCTTCGCTGTAACGCTTCCATTTATCGTCGTAGAGTTTGCAGTAGATATTTGCAGTTAAGAATTCGTAATTTTAGCAGTTGAATGTATAAGCTGAAACATTCTCAAAAGGAGAAGGTGAGATCATTTATGCAGTTGACGCAGGCGAGCGAAAAGGTAGTGCCATTGAAGCGTCGGACATCTACGTGCCTCGTAACGTTCTGCTTCTTTCCAGGTGGCCGTATTTTGTTTAAGTAGAAATGATTGGCGTTTGGACAGCGCTTGCGATATGTACTTTAGCCATCCAGAATTGTACGGTGCAACGGAAAAGCACGGAGTGGACCGCCAGAAAGTGGAGGCACTTTTTGAGAAATATGCAGACCAATATGGTCGATTCTTACTACCCAGCACTGCTTGCTTATGCGTTGTTCGTTTATAGAATCCACGGTGGATAGAAAGATTGGGCCTTCCGGTGTTGAAGCTTTCCTAAGAGATCTTCATTTGTCAAGTGATGATATTTTGGTGCTCGTCCTCGCATGGAAGATGCGAGCTAAAACCCAGTGCGAATTCACTAAGAATGAATTTGTTAATGGCCTTTTGGAAATGAAGTATTCTCCCACCTTGTAACTATCTTATACTGTTCGTTTTCTTTGTCTTAGATGCGATACAATTGAAAAGTTAAGAAATAAGTTGGAAAAGTACCGCGCTGAGCTGCAGGATGAGGACAACTTTCGAGACTTTTACCAATTTACCTTCCACTTTGCAAAATCGCCTACGCAAAAAGGGTTAGGTACGTGCGCTCGGCACTAATTGCGTTTTGCTTTTCCGCTTCGTGCATTGTTCAACTTGCAGACGTCGAAATGGCAATTGGTTATTGGAGGTTGATTTTAGCGGGCCGCTTCTATCATTTGGATAATTGGTGCAACTTTCTGCAGGTAACCAAACAGCAGTTGTTTTAAATTTAAAAAGTCGACGCTTTCAGTCAGCTCGGAGAAAGCCAATAACCAGAGATACTTGGAATCTCGTGTTAGACTTTTCCAAGGTAATTTGCAACGACCTCAGCAACTATGATACGCAAGGTTGGTTACTGTTAAAGCAGAAAATATTTAAATTTATGCAATTTGTGTTTGGCAGGAGCTTGGCCAACTTTGCTCGATGAATTTGTTGAATACATGAGAAAGAATATGGAAAAGCAAAGCATGGAATTGCAGTAGTGTTACCTTTAATCGTGTTTATTACCAGTTGGCATTTTGCCAGTAGTGTTGCGATTTATGAACGTTACTTAGCGATTATAAAATGCTCTACCGCGTCGAGTGTCCCTTAAGTGCAATTGAATCGTCACATGCCTGGTTTCTCTATTGGGCACAATTTTATTTATGTCAGCCGTAGTGCGTTCATAATTACTTGTTTTGAATGAGAGCACAAAACTAGAATACTCTATCCTGATAGCCCTCCTGCTTTGGTTGAGGCAGCTGTTGCACTGGTGGAGGTGCCGCTCCTTTGCGACGCAATGGTGCCAAATATTCAAACATACTGCTCGTATGCTGACTAAGCATTCGCTTCAGCGAACACGGCATAGGATCAGTCCAAAAGAAAGAATGGTTAAGGGCTTTATCCGCGTCAATTCTTTGTAATGGATCAAGCGTGAGCATTGAATCAATAAGGTCCAAGGCGAGAGGGTCACGTACGTACGGCTTTAGGCGTTCCTTCACTTTGCGTTTCAGTTTTGGAGGAAGTTCTATCTTTCCATAGAGTTCAAGATCAACTACATGAGGCCACGTTTCAGGGGTTATACTGCCACAAAGCTGACTAATTAGCATTAGCTGATGTTGCTCCGTGTTTCCCTGCAAAAATTAGTAATGGGTTATTTATTGTCATATTTAAATGAGCTAAATTACCTGCATTATGGGGCTCCTAGTCCACATCTCAGCCATAATACATCCAGCTCCCCAAATGTCAATAGCGGTAGTGTAATTTCGATCGCCCAACAGAAGTTCCGGTGGTCTATACCACAAAGTAACAACCCTATTCGTGTATCGATGTTCTTGTTTGAGCAACGGTCGGGCCAGTCCAAAGTCGGCGAGCTTAAGTACCCCATTTCTGGTAAGCAACACGTTCGCTGCCTTCATGTCTCGGTGCAAAATTTTTTGCATATGAATAAAGTAAAGACCTTCGAGCAGTTGCTTCATAACCTCCTTGATTTCACCGAGGCTAAACTTAACTTGCACGTTGCTCAATAAGCCGGCCAAATCGTGCTCGCAGAAGGCGAATACTAAGTAGAAGGTCGAACGACCTCGATTGAACGAAGAAGCTGAAAGCGCTATCCTCAAAAGGTAACATGTCACTTCGTTATACCTTTAGAACTGCAGATTTCGATCAGTTCGGTAACATTTTGATGCTTCAAACGTTGCAAAATTTTTATCTCCCGCAAGGCGGTAATGGGGAACTGGAAATGAAAAGACGATGCACTTCAACTTGGAGCAAATGTGAGAATTAAAGCGTACCCCTTCTTTCTCGTTTTCCATTAGAATCTTCTTCAAGGCTACCAATCTACCCGTCTTTTTACAACGCGCCTTGAATACTTCTCTACAAGAAACAGCCGATCGCGTATATGGCAGATCATAGGCAAATTAGCTACCCAAAGGTTCCTTGACCAACTTTAATAATCTTTTCAAACTTGCCAACATCCTCGATGTAGGGAAAATTGAAATCTTCCAAATACTTGATCATACTCTGCGATGCCATTCAGGCTAGTTCAGTGAGCAAGACTGGAACGCTCCGAAGCTTCCGAAAAGTATGCAAAAACCAAAGGGCTGCGACGGATGTGATTTTAACCAACAAATTCCCCTTCTCGAGGGAAAATCATATCTAATGCATACTGTAACAAAGTTAAATGTGCTCAGGTGTTCATGCATTTAGCATTCATCTGTTCGGAAGTCAACCATTTCGACAGCTTCTTCTTCCCACAGTTCAAAATACGATCGTCCAAACGGACGCGTGTCATCGTCACCTCAAGCGAGCAATGCATCCTCTCGGCCAACCGTGTTTTCTGTGTTTCTCTTGTAGCTTGCGTAACCAGGCTCTTGCGCAACTGTCCAACGAACGCATAGCAGAACTGAACTACCCGCGAAACTCCCACGTGCATGCGGTTACCAATTACAGATCACTTTGCTTACTGCAAAAAAGACTTTCGTAAATCACCGAAAAAAATGGTGCCTAACATTTACTGTAATCAGGTTAAATGCGCTCACGTTCCATGCCTTAGCCTTTATCTGCATAATGAGGTCAACCATTTTGGCAGTTTCCACTTCTCTCAATGCAAAATACCAACGGTTGCAATCGGCGGACGTCGCCACCACTTCAGGTGAATGCATCTTTTTGGCCAACCACCTTTTTTAAAATGATTCTTCTAATTTGCATATCTAGGCTATTACGCAGCTGCGAAACGAATGCATAGCAAAACTGGCCTACCTGAAAAGTCGGGACAAGCTTGCGGTTAGCAAATATCTATTCTGTTTGCTATTCGCAAAGTACTTTTATAGGCACCGGAGAAACATAAAGAGATGTCGAGGCAGCTCAGTGAACGTGCGTTCTTGGAGGTTCTGTGCCAAAAGGTAGGAACAAGCAAGCCCTAGACTTATTCGTTTCGATACAGATGAGAAAGGATAAAATGCACTTTGGCAAAGAGTTAACGCCAAGTTCAAAAATAATTTCACTATTACATTCCTTTCCTTTCTTTGACCGTGATTCACTCCTCGGATTATTTTATATGCTGAAAATTAAGGCGATAACTGTCTGATCTTCGATAATGATGAAGAGGTTAACTGTTACAGTACATCAAGTACGAAAGTCGCCCGATCATCATACTGTAGGTTTGCCGGCCATCCTTATTCTGCCCTTACGTAAGCCTAAGGCGAAACATAAGGCTTGTATGCTGGCCTAGGTTTGAATAAGGGCAGAATAATATGGTTGGAATACTCGCCAATGTGGGCAGAAGAGGATAACTAGCGTGCTTGCTAGAAGGGAACATGCATTTTTCAGTCGGCGGGGCGCCTAAGAGCCAAGATCTAAGCAACTTTAATAGGGTGACCTTCCTTAATTCGTTTTCAAGAAGCAAATGATCGTTTAAAAGTGGTGGTTGCATAAAATCAATACTCGAGCATAGATTGTACTTGATTATAAGTTACGGTTTGTTCTCTACATTGGCCAACTGTAAATTTTTCATTTCAGCGAAAGTACGAAAACTTGGAGAAGCTTGTAAAGAGTTTATGCGTGCGTCTGGATGCGCTGGAAGAAATTGTAAGATTTAGTCAGACAGGTGCGGTTTTGAACAACGGTATCGTTGATCCTTGTTCAAGCGAGCTTGTGTTTCGTTCGGCGGAGTTTTGTTGCAAGAGTACGCCAGCTGAAAAAGCTTGACGGGCAAAAAGTAGCTTCCGTGCCGTTTATTTTGAATACAGTTAGGCTTCTTATTGCTTCCAGCAAGTTTGCTGCGCTGAAGACATTTCAAGCTTGAAATTAAACAACTTTTCGTTCTTCAAATTGTTTTGCCTATTTTGCTTTGTTCATTTCGCTGCGTTTGATGCTGTTAAACTTGTACTTGTTCACCGTTCACAATTCCTTATAGCTCCATTGGAACCAGTATCCAGTCTTCGACAGTTGTATGGTAATAAGTTTTGTTCCTTTTATTCATCCGCTTCACTACTAATCCAGTTTAGTCAATTCCATTAATGTTTGCACTGAAGGACGTGATACTGAAAGAATCAGTTCTTCCAAAAGAGCTGATGCTTAAGAAGCACAGCAGCTTTATCAAATCATACGAGGAGAAGAAAGACGACTACGTGATCATTCCTTTTCTTGTCATTTCCGCTGCTGAAAGACTATCCTTTTTTCTAGGAGTACGTTGTATCGGAAAGTCTACGTCTGAGCGGGGTGTTTTGGTGCCTGGCGGCGTTGGATCTCATTGGCGATTTGGATGTGATCAACCGAGATGACGTAATTGATTTTGTCTTTCAATGTCGTAACGAAAATGGCGGGTTCGGTGCCAGCCAAGATCACGACCCGCACATTTTGCACACTCTGAGTGCAGTTCAGGCAAGCTGATGATGTTGTAAAAAGTCCCACCTTACAAAGTGACATTTTACCTTAGATACTCGTCATGTACAATTCTTTAGACTTGTTGAATGCAGACGAAACCGTACAGTTCGTACGCGGTTTGCAAAAGCCAGACGGCAGCTTTGCCGGTGACGAATGGGGTTTGCAGCCTATTATTAATTCAAATAATTAGCATAATTGAATTTAGGAGAAATCGATACTCGATTTTCATTTTGCGCAATCGCCTGTCTTGCCTTACTTGTAGGTTTAGCTCGAGGCGGATATTTTTTAGGCCAATCAATGCACTACGTTTCAGAATCGCTTGGATGCAATAGACATGAAAGCCGCTGTTGAGTATGTGCTAAAATGCCGAAATTTCGATGGTGGTTTTGGAACTCGTCCAGGATCTGAGTCTCATGCAGGTCAAGTTTACTGTTGTCTTGGGACGCTCTCCATCGCAAAAGAACTAAACAGAATAGATGTTGATAAACTTGGCTGGTGGCTTTGCGAACGTCAGTGCCCCTCGGGGGGATTGAACGGTGAGTGTTTTGAATCTTTATTTATTTATCCCGCCCCCCACTCTGCCGTTGATCTTTCGTGATGCTCATGCTTGAAGACTTTTCAGCGCGCCCTCATCCGTTAATCGTCGTCCCCCTGTGATGCAATCTAATTGTTAGCCGTACTTTTACGCCTAAGCATAAGCGAAAACATAAATTTTATATATGCACCGCGGAACTCCGCCCCAGCGGTCGATGCTTGGAGCTGAAGGACGCGCCGAGAGCTCATCGAACCTGAGCATCACGAAAGGCCGACTGTAGATTGGATGACGGGTTATCGAACATGAGCATCACGAAAGGCCTACGGTAAGTAGATCCGTAAAGATTCACATACGGATCTTTACGGATCTACTCTCCCTCTAAATATCACCCGTTGGATGAATTTATTGAAACAAGAATATCAGTTCAATTTATTCGCCATTCCTCTGCAGCAGTCGAATAATAATAATAATAAGCTGGTAGTCCAAAAACAGTTAGCATTACGTTAACGTTGACCACGTGTGCGCACCGTTTGACAAAATGTGCGAGTGCTGTCGTGTATTAAGCTTAAAGGTCTGTGTGGGGACCCCTGCATGGCACGGTACCTGCAGATCATTGCTGTCGAAGTCTTACTGTATCGAAGCGGTTATCCGAAACTCGTTCTGTGTTCAGACTGGCTGGTAAAAGGTTGTTCGTTTCACTCGCTCCACAGTCTGATTTCAGATTTCAACAACGTTGTTCAAAGGTTGAGTTTTGAACTGCTCTTTCTCTAGGAAGACCGGAAAAATTACCGGATGTATGCTACTCTTGGTGGGTGCTTGCTTCATTGTCTATAATTGGAAGGCAAAGCTGGATTGACAAAGTAAGAATCATGAAAAGATTGCCGTCTTTTATTGACAACGTCATCGCATGTAGGATTGTCTAAGGCAGTTCATTCTTGCCTGCCAAGAAGAGGAAGAAGGCGGTATTGCAGACAGGCCGGGTGACGAGGTAAGTTCGTTTATCCTCCTTCTCCGAATGACACATCTCTTCATACGCAGCCTGATCCATTTCATACATTGTTCGGACTGGCCGGTCTCTCGTTGTTAGGCGAATCTAGTTTGCAAAGAGTTAATCCCGTATTTTGCATGTTGGAAAAGCGGCTACCAGCCTCTACCGTCATCCAAACGTTGAACCTTTAGCAAGTCGCAACTCTGGTCATTCCTATCCTGTTTATTATACAAAATTAGTAAACACAATTCCCAACTTGATCTACCGATTGACTTTGAAACATTTTTTGATGCGGTCTCCCTGTTCGGAGAAAAATAATTTCAATGAATCCTGCAACGTTGGTCTCTGCTTACTCATATGTAGCTCTATTTGACGCCTTACACATATGGCGTTGCTTGACTTGCCTTTGTTAGAAGCTGGCAAAAATTGTTTCTTTGTCACGAGCTTATGAGCAGTCGCCAATTCGAATTCCACGTCAGGCAGCTGATGCACAACGTAGGCTATTTCCTCGAGCACTTCCGATTCGTTAACGTAGACGAAGAAATTACCATATGTGAACTTGTTGCGCCTCTGCCAAATAATTTTGAACCATTCGAATAGCGTAGTCCAAATTGGCCAGTAAACTTGCATAAGAACAATGCAATGCCCGATAATGTCGTCCACTGGCGTCGCTTTCGAGTTTGACCCAATCATTTTTGCCAAGCAGCAGACCAACGAACGAATACAGTAATCTATTTGATTCTCATGTTTTAACAAAGCAAACTGCCAGTCATCGTATGCTGGCAAGTTGCATACATCCAAGAAACAAAATTCGTTGTTGTTAGCTTCGACGTAGGAAAGCAGTGAACGTCCAGCCATGGCAAAATTCGACTCAGCCATAAGGCAGCCTGCCAACTGTAGGCTGTCCAATGAGGATTGCACTTCAACTTCAGATGTGCCTTTATCCGCAGCGGAATGGATGTTCATAATCTCACTGCGACCCAAAAGAAGGCAGCAACTAGTAATTACCTGTCCGATTTTGGTAAACTGTGGAGCTTTTAAAAGGTTAAACATCTTGACGAGACCTTCATCGCTTCTTGTCAAAATTCTAATAGCGTCCGTGCACGTTCGAAATAAAGTCCTCAACTCACCGTCGTCAAGTTGGGCCAGGAAATTAGCCAGTTGGTCGTCGCTGTAGGCGAAACTGGGAAAGCAGCTTTCATTTTCGAAGCAAACGGGCGGCAAAATAACCACAACTGCCGAGGGAAGCTGTTGGCACAAGCGAAAAGCCGCAAACAGAGAGATCAGCAAACCTACGCAAAGTGCCTCTTGACATCCAGACGGAAGCTGCTCTACGGTAGCCCAAAAGGTCGGATCTGTCGAGCAACTAAAGGAAGTGAACACTTCCGCCGTTTTCCAACTACAACGATTGGCAAGCCATTTAAAGTAACGTAAAATTGAGCTCCAACTGTCTTCCAAGTCTTCACTGTTACTCGCGGAAGGCTCATCTCCATTGTCTTTATCATGCGAAACCGTTTCGGCCAGGAAATAGCCAACCGCACGCAGAAGAAGATCAACTCCTTGAGACTCTTTCAAAGAAGAGGAGGAATTTTGCAAAAGAAGTGAGACAACTTCCTTGACCAAAAGCGTAGTGAAAAAGTTGAAAAAGTCCGGCGGATCACGATCCATAAAAGGCTTTTCGTACTTTTCCAACAACTGAAGCAGCATTGTGGCAAATGACGCGCTGGAATCCGGAAAAAGACGAATCAGCAATAAAACTAGCTGACACTTTTCCTGTTGGTCAGGCTGCTTTTCGAACAATTCTAACAGCAACGTCTGCTGCAAGGCGGGAAGTAAACCATTGAACACCATCCGGCGAAAGGCCGTTGCCTGGTCGACCGTCGTGTCAACGCACCGTACAGCTTGTACCAGCCGGCTGACTTGAGTCCAAAAGGCAGGCTCATTGCTAAACTTTACATACATTTGCTGTACGGCAGCGGCTGCACCGCTTACGTTCTGATGCATGCAATGGATGGTGAAAGCTGCGTGCTCAATCTCAAACGTGGGATACAACGCCTTCGCCGTTAGCAGCATAGCCTCCGCGTCGTAAATGTTTTTTGCAATTCTCGCCTTCTCCAACATCCAACGCTCCAAATCACGAGTTGCCGGGCGTTGCGAGTCCATTTTAGCCAACAAGATGGCATAAAGCTAGCGCAGGGTTTAACAAATTTCTACAGTACGCCACGTACATGCTTTTCCAATTGGTTTTCTACAGTTTCTCTGGGTAACCTCAAAACTCGATTGTTTCAAGTTCAGATTAATCGTTGGCACTGGAGGATTTTCTTAAAGCTAGTTCTACTCTTTTAAATTATTCCAAACGAAAGAAAGCGTGCCAGACGCTGCTGGAATGGTGTGCATTGAAGAAGTTGAATGCTTGGGCGTTATCTTTAAAGTGCGTTTAGACAAAATGCTGCCACTCGAATTAGCTGGAAAGCTGGACAACTGATTGATGCTATTGGCAAGTAAATGCTAATGAATTTAGCGTTTATAGTTGGCTCAATTGTTGATCCGACTTGACGTCGTATTGGCAAGCGATAGTGGCCTCTTCTGAACGCACGGGATTTTGAAGGGCGCAACGGCCCTTACCGCGACATTGTGACTTCACAATGGCTTCTGCAAAAGTGTTTTTGTGAAGATTTATCATCTTCATTGTTTTTTCGCTTTACGTCCTGTTCATTTCCATATGAAGCGCGGATCGTCGCTGTTCAACACTGAAGCAGTGCCTACTCACCTGCCCGTATCAGGTAAGCTTGGCCGTTTCTTGAACACGTATGGTTTTTTTTAAAAAATCATTCCTGCCTTATCGGCTGGCTTTTGTCCAACACTTTTGCGCTTAGCTGCGCTCACTGGAAATAATTGAGAATCGTCATAGCTCATTTCCAATCGCTTGAAACTAAAATTTTATTGCGGCTAACGTATTGCACATAGACAGATAAGACAGATGAGGTAAAACAAACCGTTTTTGACAGTCGATGATTTGAACTAGTAAAAGGTAGGAAAGTTCAACACATTCTTTGTAGTCATAAAAACAATGAAAGGCGCATTTATCGTTATGCGCTTTGAATCTTGCCGCTGTTATCACTTGAAGCGGTATTGTGCCTCTGTATAGGTGTTGTTCTCCTATCGGCTTTGCTTTTCTTTTTAGTCATTTTCCGCATTACGCCATAAGTTGTCGAAGCCGTTTCCCATAAGTATTAGTTGCTCCAGAGGCTCTTCTGCTTCTATAAATGCACTCTTTAGCTTCTTAAGATAAAGTAGTATGTACCACTTTGGGAGACAGCCCGAGAATAGCGGTTCGAGTTCGATTCAAGGAATTGGTCTGCTCGCAGACTCAACTCGACCTCCCGATCATCGCTGGCGCGTTTGACAAGAGTGTTTGCGTTCGTATCCTGGTGACGCGAGGCTTCAGGGCCGGATTTGTCATCAGACCCCCCAACCATTGATACTCGATAGATCAATGTGACTTTGTCGTCTTGAAAGTTACTATCCAAAAGTTCGTAGTTCACTCTCATATCTGGTTCTCCCGCAATTTTCAGTTGTCCACGTTCAACCCTGCAAAACGGGGATAAGAAATTGTTGATGAATGAACATTTGCTCACCATGAGTCAGGAATGGGCACAGCATGTGTTACCAGAGTGCAGACTGCACTAAGCAATGCAATTTTCAGCAGCAATTCCATTATGTGACAACGGGTAAAAATAGGAGGTCTGTGAGGTGACCCGCGTTTTTATCTTGGTCTGCCTGGTATAATTTGCATATTAGCTTAGTTTATTCCCACTGGCTAAACTCTGTGCCACCGTTGGGGTACTCATTTACGTGGATTTGAATGGTTGCTAGGGCAGCTAGGTCGAAGCTGCAGCAGGCGTTCCGATTCATGGTTACCTTATCAGACGAACAGCTTCATTGTTTCAGTTGTGACACTTATCGCTTAGATTGGGTGTTTCAGAAATACTGATTTGTTTGAAGCAATGTTCAACAGCGCTGGCGTACTCGTACGCGCACCCAGGGCGTGCCCATTGGGTGGGTCTGGCCCGTAGGGTACTTAAGCTTTCACTGACCATACGGTTAGTACATTTTGCCCGAAGCAAGTTGAGAAAGGTCAACAATGAACTGGCTTTGCACTTTGGCACTTTTCGTCAGCTTTTCCTCCTCTCTTGGTTTTCTTTCGTTCGACGAAATAAAACCTGGATCTATTGATCAAAAAATCCGAGTTGATGAGACGCAAGTAAGACCAAAGTGAGTTGGCACTTTGCGATTACTTTTTTACGCTAATCAAAGGAGTCTGAGTTTCTCAGCCGTTGGCAGTGAGAGAGGGTCTGCACTGTAGAGAGCCAATCGCTTTTGACACTCAGCTATTGGATTAGTAGGCAAGCCGGTAAACTGTTTCCAATTGTACAGCACCAAGGCTTGAGGCATACTATCAGAGCAGTATGCTAAAACTTTCACCTATAGTAATTCCGTACCATTCCAGCCGCTGTATCATCTTTCAGAAAGCATTCGAATACTTTCCCGTAGAGCAAAGTCACGTATATAGTTAACGCAAGCACCTAACACAAACTGTGAAGGAAGGGTGAAGGGGTCGTCAGACGTTTCTAGTTGATGATATTGAAAATATAGCTTACAGTAACGACCTCGTGAATGTTCATAATCTTATTACAGAGAGCTGCCGTTTCTCTATGCAACAATACTACGACCGATGGTGAACGCAGGACAAGGTCGGTCTTGAAGGAGACGTCGTTTTTAGTAAAAGCCTTGCATAGAAAGTGTGAGTGCTCCGTAATGAGATTATGAAGTTCCAGTTAGTTATTCCAATGTAATAATAAAAATTGGTGAGCCGGCATGCTGAGCGAATGCCACAAGTGGCGTTATGGAAACAGAGTTGTTTACGTTTATTCCGTCTCATCATTTTTTGCTTGAATAGGTAACTCACCTTTATTGTAATTACTTCATTGCTCTCTCATTTTTCCAGTAACAGCTACTTGCGCGTGACTTAGTTTGGTTTTCGAAGAAGTATGAATGAATATGTGAACTGCTCTTCCGAGGCGCAGTCGTGTAGCATGTTGAAGTGCTCCGCTTGTGGAAGCCTCGTTGAAGAGCAGCGTTTGCTCGTTTTGATAAATTTGAAAATTAAGCTGAACAGCGTAACATGGTCAGATTTACTTCGCTTCTGACGGTAGCAATTATCATTAGTGTAAAGCTGTTTCTCCTTTTGCCTGCATATTAGCGCGAAGTTGGTCAGTTTCATTTCGATAACATAAGTAGAAAGTTTCAAGAAATTTTTTGAGTTAACAATACTGTTAAGAGTAATTAACAATGTGTATTGACTAAATTAAAGGAGAATTGGAGTGTTCGATGGGTGCTAGAAAGTTTGTAGCGGCTGAAACGAGAAACAGAGAGTTTGCATAGAAGACAAGTGCTAATACTCCTTTCCAGGCAATGAGTCGTTGTGAAAGCGGGCATACATTCGCGAAAGAGACTTAATAGGCTTCAAGGAAGATAGTGTTTTAGGAGTCCTAAGGGAGAAAGTGATGGACATGCAACTTCTGGGCAATTTTTTGGGCGCACTATCATTAGTAGAACCCTGGGATCACCCGACCAAGTCGAAATCCACGAGTTTCAACATCAGCCTAGCCCTAAGGAACTGATTCATAGTGCTGGCTCACCAAGTAAAGGCTCCTCCGGAAAGGCCCAACAAGTCCGAAAACAAAGACAAGCGATGACTGAGCACAGCAGTGTGTTGCTAAGCGCAGGATTGAGCAGCGCAGAGATGCCAGTGGAGGCAAAACTGGGACTAGCCGGCGAGTTGCAGGGAAGTCGACAACGGAGAAATTTGGGATCTCTTGCATCCAGCCTTTTGCGACTGGGAAAAATAGCAGACAATCCTCCAGGCGCTGCAGAAATGAGAAAATATGAAATGCAACAGGCTGCCGCCGCCGCCGCCGCCGCTAGGGCCAAAGCCTCTCCATCTTTCAGTCGGGCAAAAACGACTCCTGCGCCAAGGAGAACCCCGCAGGAAGACGTCTATTATGCCCCTACAGAGCGTTACGTTAAAGAACCTATTTACCGAACAACGCCAGCAGTTGAAAGGGACGTTTATGAGGTACCTGAGAAACAGTCAGTAGAACCTTCCGCACCATCAGGCCTTGAGCCATATGCCATGTACACCGACGTACCATCTTACGCATCTCGTTACAGGCGAGACATCCTAACATTCGCCATCCTTACAGCAGGACTTGGTGGACTAGGTTCGTCAGGAAGTGGTGGTGTACAAGACGTACCTTCAAGCGTTCCTGCTGAACCTGTACCATCCCAAAGTGGAGCGTTCGGTGCGTTTAGTGGACAAGCGCCTAAATCGCAGTCTCAAATGCCATCGGAAGGTTCTTTTGCGCCACCTGCGGACATATCCGCTGGCGGAGAAAGCGCCAGTAGCATTCAGCAAACTGGTTTTGAATTTACGTCAGCTCCAGTTCCTCAAGGTTATGCTTCCGGTTTGAAGGCGGGCGCTGATGTCCCTGAATCTTTCGATGTGGCGCCTGGAGCTTCGGAAATCCAAAAACCTTATGAGCCACCTGTTAGAGTACTCGATTCTAAACCACCGGCTACCCAAAGTACAGATATTCCTTCAATGGAACATGAAGAATATCTTTCTCCTCCGCCTGTTTCCGAAGACAGATTCAAATTGCCCGCAGAACAGACAGATGCAGTACCTTACTCTTATTCTACGTCCGCTCCATCATATGCGCCAATGGGTGATGGTAACGACGACGGTTTCAAAGGCGCAGCGTATGATTTCGGTGGTCAGCTAAAATCGGTTGACGAAGCCGCACGATGGAAACGTTCCTTTGGATCTGTTTCTAGCGTCGGTATGCAATTTGCCAGTGACCAAAAATTAACAGGCGGCATTGAGGATGTGCCTTCAAGCCTGCCGATGTCTTCTATGCCAGCCCAAGGGGGAATTCTAGGCACCTATGGTGGCCCATTGCCTAGTGCAGAGTCTGATATGCCGTTGAAGCGTACCTTTGCTCCTCCTGCAGATATATCTTATGGCGGAGAAGCGGCCAGCAGCTTTCAACAACCCGCTTCAGTGAGCGGTGCATTACGTGGTTTTGTGGTCTTCTCACCTTCTCCAGACAGTCAGGTTGATGCTCCCAGCGCGAAATCTGGCTTTGACTTTCTACCCTCTGTTCCCCAATCTTTTGCTGTCGCTCCTGGCGCCTCAGACGTCCAGAAATTGGATACGCCAGTTGTCAGTGCACCAGATTCGCACCTTTCCGGGCCTCCGTCCGTTCAAGGTGCAGATGTTCCTTCAATGAAGTATGAAAACTATCTGCCACCTCCTTCGGTACCTGAAGACAGTGGCAATTTCCCGGTACATCAGTCAGGTCGCCTAGCTTCATCCTATTCCGGTCAATTGCCGTCATCTATGCCAATTGGAGTCAGTATCAGCAAAGGCTATCAATCCCCTTAACTTGATGGTGGTGTCTACAAGTTATCCGTATCACACTTCAGTGACAGCGTCGAGTAAATAAATTGAGCCCTCATTAATACTGAATGCCTATGTAATTTTGCAAAGTTGTAACGTGTAGCTAACTGAATACGCTTTAAACTATTAATAATATTACCTCCAAGAAAATATGCATCTTTCTATTGCTACCAGCGAAGTTGTACGAGATTAGTATTTAGCTATCCATGTTTTAAACTTTTCTATGTACCATCAATAGAGGTTTAATAAATCTACCAGTCGTTTCAAAAGTATAATCAAAATATTTACTGGCTAAACAATACTGATTTTTAGTAACGTCTAATTTTCAAGATTTCATATGTTGAAGCGTTTGTTATCAGATGTACAGAGAGAGTAGAGTTTTGCCGCCTCAGCATTGCAGCTGTGGATGATATCACAGCGGCTCAATTTGAAATGTTACTTTTTGAACAAAAAGTTCCTCTGACGTCATCAGGCCATTGCTTAGTAGCTTGAAGGAGGAGATTAGGCGTCGTGACAGCCTGCATTATCTGACATTAGGGCGCTGCAAATGAGAAACAAACGCCAGAAAAAGTTGGCAGTTACCAAGAAGTGATACCAATTGAAAATTTGTCAAATGATCAAACAGGTCATGCGAATGCAGCTTTATGGATGCTGCTTGTCACGAACGTATATTATGCGCATTACGGAAGACAATACAAAGGCAATTGCTAATTGGACTGCAAATTTGTTGTGACGTCAAAGCTGTCATTAAAAACCGCATAGAGCCATAAATGGGTGAACGACGATGCCGCAGAGACTTTTTTGACGTTATCGAAAGCAGTAAATGCTTTTTTCAAATTTTGAAAAGTTCGCTCGGAAGGTGGAATCGAACCACTCTGACGCGAATCAGCTACAGATTTGAAGTCTGCACCCCGAACCATCGAAGCTCATCCGAGCAATTGAATTTTGCAAAAAATATTATTGGATCGTGTTTGACTGTATTCATCGCTTTTTGATGGATTACGTAAAATCAAACTCTACAGGCAGCAACTTGGCCGGCCACGCGCCATTTATAGGCGTATGCAACTGATCTTATGACCTCAGCATGAGGTACAACATTGAAGTTTACTTTGCCGCGAAAATCGTTTTGCAATCGTCTTTTGTTCAAAGAAAACAGACATAGGTTCATTTCAGCTATGCGAAAGTAGCTTAAGGTTTAACTTTGCCGTTTCTGTTGGACAATTGGGCAACCGAAGAATGCCTTTTTCATATGCGATAACTAAAAAAGTATTTTTCGTCACTCCACTTATGGAGTGACGAAATTTTCTCGCCTGTTTGCTTGGCTTGTTTGCGGAGTGCGCAAGAAACGCATTGCGAATATTTGACAAACATGGCAGCGCCAATTGACGTAGCGCGTTTACCAGTTGTGATTTCGTGAAAGTTCGAATGCTTTGAAAACAAACGCACTGAATAATTAAAAATGACCGACCGTACGACGCGGAAGTCACGTTTTGTTATTAAGGCTTACGTGCCACATTCGCAGTCTCGGTTGCATTGAAAGATTCATTCCATCTGCCAAGACGTGTTAATCATTGCTACAGTAGCGCGCTGCAATCTGTGCGCAGTTGCTCCTTTCTTGCTGAGCTGTGCTCGCAAGCTTTAGGAACAATTTGAGCCCGTTTAAGTGCATGGATGTGAAGAAGAAAGTGGAACTTCTTCAGCAATGCCTGTTGAGTGAAAATGTTGACAAAGTACGCAGAAGTTTATATTTTTTGCCATTTGGGAAAAGTTGAAATTAACGACACCGGTGATTTCAGCGGTCTTCGGCGCTGAACAAACTATCAAGCTTGCCGGTCACTTTGGAAATTTTGTTGGTACAAATTTGACTCGTAGCGCGCCTAGTTTTGCTGGTTAATGTATGCTTTGCGTTTTTCAGGAAACTGGCGTTGGAAAGACGGTAAACAAATTCCGCTCTGACCCAGTTATCGGTTCCGCTGCCAAAGCGTTGGTCCATAAATGGAAACAGATTGCGATTAGTACAGCGGTTTCTAACGGCATAAAGGTTGATTGCACAAAGCCTTCGTCTAAGTCAGTATCAAGTGATGTTGAAAAGAAGAAGTCTCTCGTAAAGTTGGTCGAACAATGCAATGCTATTGAAAGGAAGAGACGGGAAAGCTCGCTTGAGCAACCTGTTGCAAACAAGATAAGCCGGGTTAATCCACAACCTGAACAAGTGCCATGTTCGTCCAAAGCAGTTAGCTCTGGACAGAATTCTGATTTTTCCGCGGACTCGGGTGCAGAGACGGATGGTGGGACAAAGGAAGAAAATTGGGAATTCGGAGGTGGCAGCTTCGAAGATGCCCTTTGTATGATAGACAAAAAAGTGACCGATTCCCTTACTAAAGCGAGAATAAGCAAGAAGCGAGATAATATCAAATCCCCACAGAAGCCCACAGTTAAGAAGTCCGAAATTTTAAAGTCGCTCAGCACTTTGGTAGAACAGTCGGAGCCGAGTCTTACTGTTAAGGAAGGAGTGCGTAACTCTAAGGCATTTCTTTCTCCTTATTACACTTTTCGTTGTAGGCATCTCACTCAGGCAACTCCTCTGCGTCTGCGTTGCGTGGTTCACCTAATGACAAGACCGCTGCTGGTAAGTGTTCCTGTTTTTTTCTGGGGTTTTCTTTCATTTATACATTTTTTCGCAAAGGTTCTCATCGGAGGGAGGTGCGGTATGCTCGTTTTATAGTAAAAAGTCAGAGAAAGAAGGGAGGAAAATGGAGCTTTCGGGACGTTCCCGTCCTACTGTACCCTCTCTCATGAGAACCTACACACCCATTACCAGACATCTTGCCTTCACTAAGGTTCATTTTGTAGTTAAGATCTCTGCTTAGCTCTTTTAATGAGCGTGCAGGTTCTATTCCAAAGTTTAATTTAAATGAAAAACCCGTTTGAAAACCGAAAAATGAACTTTGTTTCTTCAAAGCTTCCCAGGTGCCCTGTCTCTAGCAAAGCAAATGGTAAAGATGCATATAAAAATCATGTTGGACTTGTTTTTTCGCGAAATGAACTTTGGAATAGGAGCTCAGATTTATTATTCCGTGAACAATCGAGTTGTTTCTTTCTTTTGTATATTTTGCTGTTCTGTCACCGCTAGTTCATAGGTTACGCATTTCTGAGGCTAGAACTTCGATACATCCTTTTCTTGGACTGAAACTTAGGCTTGCAGTCGCCTGCCGCACGTTTGCCTTACTGTAGGAACTACCGTCATTTCAAACTTGAGAATCTCTATACATCCAAAACTGTTTTGTAGTTGACGTCCCGAGATGTGCTGTGTCGAATTTTGCAAATTTAACAATGGTAAAACGACGCCACAGAAAGCGTCGTAAAGGCGAGGAAAGTGCGCCAAAGTTTTGCGTAACAATTGGCGTAGTCTTTCACGTACTACTTAATCATTTTGTATCAACGGCACTTAGGGGATTGAATGAGTGGACTGCGCTTCCATTTGCCCCGTAGTAGCTTACAGCAGATTGAAAAGACTTGTTTGCGGCATTGGGCACCTTGAGTAGGTTACCGCAAGTGCGCAACAGTTTGTTAGCAATGAAGTTTTCATTCGTTCAATGTAGTTTTGATGGTTAGCAATTTGTGCCTACACAGCTGGCAACTTTAGATTGGAAAGGAAAAGGAAAGTAATGACCTAACGAAGCAGGAAAGAAGGTTTCGTTCGAGCGAATTGTCGTTGCCCATTCTCAAGCTCGTGAAATTTGCCTTTTTTGGTGCGTTAGTTTATATTTTGACTCCCGCCTATATTGCTTGGCCGCATGGTTCAATCCCAACGCCTTCATTTTGCTGCTTCACACCGTTTTGTCCCTGTTTCGCTTCTTTGTCTTTTTTCATTGCTTTCGTTCCGTCGCAGACTCCTTTATGTTGCTATTTGCATGGTAAAAGTTAGTTTTGCGAGCAGTCCCGTATCTTCTTCAACTTTGAATGCTTGCAGGGATCTCTTTTGCGCAAGGAATGGGTGACCAAAGTTTCTCTCCTCATTTGTTATTTCCATGGTAGAGTATTTTCTTTGGCATTGAATTTAGCCCTCATTGAATATACATTGGCGGAGTGCGGCTTAAACTGAGTGAATTGCACGAATATGGGACACCGTAGGTGCGATATATAATAAATACCTTTAAACGGTCATTATAGGAACCAGAAAATGTGCTTGGTTTTAACTTGGTGTTATGCGTTAATGCGAATCTGCTGATTTGAGTCTTGTAGCACCCATAGTCCCCTTTCTGAAGGTAACTTTGGACGTTTCATTAATGCGCGAAGTATTTGCACAGCTTCTGTTTGCGGCGTGTTTTCCGCATCTTTAAAACAGTTCCACAACGAAATGATACCCGTTACAATAGGTTACGGTGTGCCTGTTTTGTTGAAGAAACCAGAACAGTAGAAAATCAGAACTTTTGGGGACATCCAAGTCCAGTCTTCAGCTTAATAGGCCGAAATAAGCGTTAGTCCATTTAACTCGGCCTATTGCGCTGAAGATGGGACCTAAAGGTCCCAAAAGGTCCGATTTTCTACTGCTTTGGTTTCTTCAACAAAACAGGCACGCCATAACCTACTATAGTGCAGCAAACCTATACTACTCCCGTTTGCAAGACATCCCGTGTTCCAACGAAACTATAGCATTTCGTTTTAATTTACGGTGAGGGCAAATTTTTGTAATATCAGACCCTCTAATTTTTGCTTGCAGGTCTCTCGCTTACAGTAAGATGGTACTCAGGTTGTCTTTTATTCTCAAAAGTTAACATGCAAATGTGCTAGTTTAATTTCCAAGCAGTACGCTTCATAAGCAGGGCAGAACTTTAGGAAAGCGATTGGCAGACTCGCAAGTTGTGTTTACTTGTGATAATCAGAAGTGTAATTTTTTGCGTACTGAAACGACGTGCTGCTCTTTTTGGATTGAAATAAATAAAATCTGAGGTCGTCTCATAACCTAACCGTTTAACGTAGGTTATCAATATGATTGATTTTTTCTTCTAAATTTTCCTTGACCCGGATTAATTAATTTGTATAAATCAGTTGATCAGCAGACGTCCGCATACTGAAAGTGACGTTGCGGCAGATGATTAATATAGGCGTAGGAAAAATGGTATGCTTTGGGCGTGACCCAAATTTCCTGCCTTTGGGCAAATTTTAGAAATAGCTTAATATTAACGTTGCAGATATCAATATGGGGCGTAAATGGATAGTCACCTTTTGTGCGCAAGGTTTTGATGAGTGTACGGCAAGACCGCCCTTTTTCCGTGCTAGGCATACCAATCAGCAGCTTCAATTGTCTTCTCATGCCAAGCCTATTGTGCACACATTACAACGAAAATCGTTCACAGCTCATTTACGTCATCGTATTGGCGCTTAAGGCAAGGTGCGTTCTAATGAATGGATTCAAAGCATTCCATTTGAAGTTAAAAACGCGGTAGGCGCTCGCTCTCTCGCCTTTCTTTTCACTTTTAATGGCGTCTCAAGTCGTGTCCCATTTTCACCCATCTGTTCGCAGCTGGGGTGGTTTTGAAATGTTAATTTATCTCCCTTTAAGTGTCATCATGTTAAAAACTGCGCCCAGTGGCCGTGTATTCTTCCGTAATGACTTAGTTTTCTCATAAAGCAGTGGGCAAGCAACTTAGTCTTGTTACTTCCCAAATGTTACAGCATTCGAATTGGCGTGGCTTCAAAAAAGAAACTTAATTACGTAACTTTTCACGTTGTTTGAGCCGCTTATCTTCTCTTCTACGATTACGATGCCATTGGCGGCTACTGACTTCGAGGTGAACCAGGAGCGTTCATGAGAGCTCCTCCACGTCGTGATATGCGGGCAATATTTTTAAAACCGGTTTTTTCCATTACTCACATCATCCGTAATTGGAAATAATAACACTTGACGCAGCAACTGCAGTCAAAATGCGTTTGCTCATACTGTTTACCAAGCGAACCATTTTGGGCATTGTTTTCCGGTCTTGCGAATACTTGATCCATATTGTGAACTCAATTGTAACAGTTTGTCATGTAAATTACGTAATCATTTAAAACCATTTGAATTTGTTATCAGATATTCAATCGAATGACCAATTGGAAGCCGGATTGCAAGTAGACACACTGTTTCGACGAAACGTGTGTTTTCTTTCAGTTCCACTTAGCGTAAAGAGTTGGCAGTTTCTTTTGCGGTTCTTCGCAGGTGCTATGAACCGGTTGCAGCACGGCGCGGCATTGGCATGCATGCGCAATTCGTCCGCGCTCCCCTTCAGAGTTGCAATCTTTGAAAACGTCTAGTTTAGAGTGCTTTTCAAAAATTCTGCGGTCTTTGCTGTTCGGTTATTCTATTTGCGTTCGACATGTTGTCGACGCAGCTGAGCTTCCGATGCTGGAAAACCGGCGGCAGCCTTCTCCCGCGCGGAATGCGCCTTCGGATGCCATTGCAACATTTTACTTCGCTTAGGTAAACATTGACGCACAAAGAAGTTCTTCGCTTCTTTGGCCACCAATCGATTCTTTCTTCTAATTGTACTCCTTCGACAAACGGCCTAAGCGTGCTCAAGTGCTCTCAGCGCTGCTAAGATATGTCGTATAAAGGCTTGATCTTCTCAACGTCATTTATCTGCTGAGTACTTGGAGTTTTGTTGAATTAACTTTAAAAAGTTTGCGTGAAAAGAGTGACCTCTTCAAAACGCATTTACTGCGTTGCTTCTGACGCCAACACGGAAGATTTCCATTGTGCTACAGCGTAGACCCGTTAGTTTAGTTGAAAAAAAAAAACAAATGGCCAAACATGGAGCTGTCGAAACGTTTTTTCTTCCTTTAGACTTCTACCGGGGCAGCTGCACGCCTATAGATGGGAATAGGGGTTTCAAATTAACCTTCGCACGATGTTTAGGCAGCTGTCACTATCTTGAAGACGTGCTAAGAAAAAAGAACAAATCTCGAACGCAGATATACGCGGGAAAGAAGCACGCAGCGGTAGAGAGGGTCTCCTCGTTGTTCGATTGTTGCTTACGTGTACTGTGCGATAACATCGACGGTAAGGAGCATGCGAGCGGCTTGAGAAGTTTGTAGTGAAAACTTTTGAAATTCTTCAATCAGCTTTGGGTTACACTGGCGGTATTCCTTTCGACATACTGCAACCGATTCTGCTTCGCGCCACTCCCGCTCAACTATGCAACATCGAAAGCTATAACCCCGTGAGTAAGCGAACGACTAATTGGAAGCATCGCTTACGCGGCCATTCATTTAGTACCTTATCGAGGACACTGATTTTATTTGGAAGAAACATTGCAATCGAGAATTTGCTGGTGCCGAGCCGGACGTAGACGCCGGTGAGACCTATAGAGATTTGTACGAGGTTGGTTGGCATGTTGCTTTCAACATCACTTTGTTTCACTGTTGTCCTTGTCTTAGCGAAAAACTGAGGAGCGCGACAAACGATTGCGCGACTTGGCCGCCTCCATTTCGGCCAGCAGTGCAATGCAAGGCCCGGGTGAGTAGCCGTTTCTGTCCGTCGTTATTTACGTGCTGTTGAAGTTGAATCAATTATTTTCAAGTTCGTATGGCTAAACTGGCTGATGCCAAAGCCCCTCGAGAAGTATTGCGCAAACAGGTAAAATATGGTACCTTTTCCCATGTGGCAAGTCGGGAGGACGTGCTACAGTCGAGAAGGTGTTTGGATGCTGGCATGCGAGACAAAGCGAAATTGTTGCACCGAGTTGCCTCACCTGGCGACATTGGCATGTCCTCTCGAGGAGACCGCAAGAATGTGAAACCCGCAAAGGCACCTTTGATGGCAAAGACGCTAAAGATGATTAAACAGTGCCAAGGAGGTCGTCGTTACTAAGTCACTTGGACCGCCTTCCCGCTTGTATTTACTGTGTAGGGTTGGTCTTTCGATTCAAAATTTTTTCCTTTCTACCTACGGGCGGCGGTTGTTACGTTTCCCTTTTGAATCGGTGTGAAATAGTAGCGCACAATGTCGGGACGATTCTGCCACGCTTACACGCCCATAGCCAAAGCTCGCGCCAAAAATAACCCAAAGATGCCTGTCGGCTTGCTGTCTGTGATTCATTCAGATTTGAAATCTGTCCTATAACAGTACCGGTTACTAACGTCTTTACCGCCGCCGCGTCGTCCATCGTCGTGTCCAGCAGCCGTTTTATCTTGTCTTCGAGAAGTGGCGCCAAAGAAGTTGTTCGTTCTATCCCGTTGCTTTCATGTTGGTTTACTTCTTGAAGTCTTGCTTTTATTGAAGATGGTGAATGACTACTACGATATACTTGCGGCAAAGGGGGCGATAGATGTTTTCAAGAGAATTTGCCATTCGATCGCCAAAGGCGACAACTAGGCGCGCTTTATATCAAATAGCTCCTAAGTTGTTGAACCTACACAGAAACTAATTGATCCGCTTCAGCGCATATCACGACCACTTTGAGTACTATTGAGGCTCTACTCCGCGTCCGAGTATTCTTCCTCGTCGTTGTCAGACTCATCATGGGTAGCTGACTGACCATAGCGTCGCACGGTCGAGCCGACGAAACGTGAATCCGGGTTGACTTGCTCTCCTTCGGCATTTTGTTCAGCTTTGTCCGCATCTTGGCTGCTGTGCCTTCGATCGCCTTCCTTTTGCTCCCATTCAAGCCGTGCCTGTTCATATTCGTCTATCCTAAGCGATTTAGACGCAATTGTATAAAGTAGCATTTTGCGGCAACGGTTTTACCATTCCTTTTTCCATTTGCTATTCGTCAGTACGTTGCGACAAGTGCCAAAGCCGGTCATGCCGCTTTGGCTTGCCAATTTGTTTGTACCAAATTGAAGTCGCAGTATGCCGTCCGATTTGCGTTTCAGTTCCTCGGGCAGTTGCTTGCCGCCGACCGACTTGAAGATCACATCCCGTTGCTTGAGGAATCCGCCCGAACCGCTTTGCGTGGCCAATTTGTTCGTACCAGCCGACCAGGGCACGTCAAGACTGCTTCGTCTCAATTGCTCCTCGGTGAAGTTGAGGCCTTCAGGTTCCATCGTTGCCTAAAGAGACAAAAGCTGTCGCACGGACGTGTCGCTTCAATCAAATTTTCACCTGCCTGTCGGTAGGCGCCCACACCAGGTGGGTCACTCATGCCATTTTGACTGGCAAAAACGTTTGTGCCTGATTGAAAAGGGATGACATTTTCGCTGCGACGATCCTTAGGTAGGCGACCGCGCACCCGAGTACATTGGTTACGTCTGGCACCCATAACAACGCCGTCACCTTGCGTGGCGAACTTGTTTGTGCCTGCCTGCATGGGTATAATGGCTTGGGATGCTTGTGGCAGGCTATCGCTGGCATTTTGCCAGCCATCTTTATCCCTCATTCGACAGATATTCGGTCTGAACGTCATGAAAGGAGACAGACCCTTCTGCGATGCGAATCGATTCGTACCGCATTGAGCTGGCACAATGCCTTCGCCTTTACGGTCTGGCTCTAGGAAAGAACCACTATCGGTGCGGCTTATATTCGCTCGTGGCATGCCAAATGCGGTCATGCCTTTTTGCGAGGCAAACTTGTTGGTTCCCGTCTGCAAAGATAGGATAGCCTGACCGCCGTTCAATTGTTCGTAGGTCCAAGTCTTGGACTTGCCCGTACCATTCTGCAGCGAAGAGAAAGCCGATAAAGAGAAAGGACATAGTTTGGTGGCAATTCAAAAATGGTATTGAGAAAATGAAAAGGAGCAGCTTGGCGTAACGACACGTAATGGCGATATGAAATGATTTGAAAAAAAAAGTTCTACCTCGTTAGCCATCTTTCGAAAAGCAGCGTAACGTCGATTGCAGCCGACCAAGCTGGCGTAACGGCGTCAATAGCGGCTACGGGAAGCCAGCATTGTAGGCCGTTTCCATAGCCTGTCGTCGTCGAAACCGGCCTGCATTGGCTTGCGCAAGATCCAGTCCACCTAGGAATAACCGTGGCCAAACGTTTCTGGCTGCGCCAAAGTGCCACCGTCGACTGGCGGCGCTTTGACGCGTCCAGTAACGTATTGCTGACGCGAAAACTAGCGAAGCATTTTCGAAATCCAGTTCTGGCCCGCAGAATGTCACAGACTCATCCGTAACGGGGTTACCGGTTAAAGCGACATCCCTGCAGTATGTCGCGTCGATCGCATTGCCTTTTTCGGAAAGCTTTACTGAACAAATGTTGAACTGCACTTGATTATCATTAAACTGTACAGCGCATTGACTAATGCAGCGTTTTTGCGAATTTGCTCAAACTTTATTAGTTTTTCAATCGATCAGTGCCTATTTTTGGCTCGTCTGCTGGTGAGTTTTGTTTTTCTTTCGTTTCGCGGTTTACTTTTCCGAACGGTTTTAGCGTGAAACGCAAAAATTGAAGCCAGCGCTGGTTTCGTTTTCAGTGGCAAAACAGGGCGGTGCAGAGACGTCAACCGTGCGCTGCCTGCAACGCGCGTTAGCGTTTAGCAATTTCAGCTGTTTCGCCACCACGTGACAGTACGCTGAGCGGCGAAAAATGTTGACCGCAAGCAAAAATGGAGATTGCGTTTCAAGGAATTAGTTTCAAATTTTGTGTATACAATTTGTAACGCGCTTTCCGGCACTGCACGAGTTTAGCCATTGTTAGGAAAAATTTATGTTGCGCAGAAAAGTGTTTTCAGGTACAATAAAGCTGCGAATCCCGTATATACGCTTCTCTGGAAATGTGTTGCTCTGCCACTTAAACGAGTGGTCTCCAAAGCAAACATTTTTGTGTAATCAACCAAAAACACAGTCTTATTCAGCTTATTTCATAAGCGCTATCTTACAAAGGTAGCGCATCTCCTCTTCCAGCGAGCCAGAATTATTCATACAGCATAACGTTGCCAGCTTTGCCAAAAATCTTCACCATAAAAGCATTTCAATACGTCACTTGCAAGTTTCATAACAATGAAAGCGGTAAAGTTCGAAAAAATGCATTATGACGACATAAGGACAATTTAAAATATAGAAAAATTAAATCAGACTGGCTAAAATCCATAGCAACGTGAACACTGCTTTGGAAGGACAAAAATAGCAGCATTACGTCACTCTAGCGGGAAATTAAATTAAGCAAATTAGTTGTTGCTCGCTCTTAGTTGGCATTAAAAACGTTTAGTATTTCCTAGTAGCAGGCAATTGACAATTCCTGCAAAAGAATTTTTGCTTATTCGAATGAAATGATTCGTCTCACTAAGAAACACTTTTGACATTGCGGGGGTTGTTCAATGTAACCTAAACGTCATAAATTACTGTATCCGTGGCTCTAGCAGAGTGTATTTGACGTTGGTGGTTAGTGAGCGTTGGGAACCGGGCTGTAGGTGCATAGATGGCGTATACCGGAGACAGTTTGCCAAAATTCTTCCGTAAGTTTCGTTTAACGTTTTATTCTTGCATCAATATCCTTCTTGCTTAGTGAGGGAAGACAAACGGGTTGCTATGTACGGAGGGTTGCCAGTGCCGCAATTGCTGGTTGAAAACAAATGGTAAGTGAATGTAATTTTCTATTTTAATTTCCCATTGAAATTTGCTTTACGTAGGACGGAAAAGGCTTCTGCTTGCGGGGCTGTTGCTTTCAGCAGCGATGGATCTCTTATGGCGTCTTCGGGCGCTTCAAGGCACGATTTTGTTTTTCTTCTGTATTTTATTGGCAATTGCTAACCGTGCCGCGCTGTAGTGTCATCGTGTTCAACGTAAATCCATTCGTGCAGCGGTTCTGTTTATCGGAAACGGAAGTGACCAATTTATATTTTTCCCCAAATGCGAACATTCTGTGCTCATACAAGCCGCACTCGGTTGTAGCAATTAACAATTTGAAATTATGGAGTTTGAAGGACGGCAAGCTTCTGGCGAGCTTTGTTGAACAGAATCGGGATACGTGGTCAGCCGAATGCGAATTGACACCTTCTCCCTGAGCGTTTTAAATTCCGATCGTTGAAGGCATCCAATGTGGACCGATGACGAGTCATTTGCTATTCGCATGTCAGGCGCAGAATTGCACTTGTACTCCGCCAATAACTTTGGTAATATCATTTCTCCTATGGAAGTATAAAAGTGGATGACAAATCATTTTAGACGGTTGCGCGCAAAAGTTGTCACTACCGGCTCTGCGCGACTTTGCCCTTTCGCCCGGCCCACCTCCACATCACGTCTGTGTTTACAATGCGGCGCAGGGGGTAATGAACGTTAGCTTGAAAGGAATGTCAACATTTGTGAAAATGCTTTTATGTCACAGAATGTTATGGCTTCTGCGCGTCTGTATCGCTGCAGCGCGACATCATCAATTGACCAAATGGTGACGAATAAGGTGTTTCAAGCGGATCGAGTCAACTTCTATTGGAATAAAAGAGGTTGGTCGGATATTTCCTTAAATGGCCATAACAAGCCATCCGCATAGGAAAAGCAGTCATTATAATGGCCATCACGGATGTCGATCCCGAGAACAAGTCGTATTACGGTTGCGAAACCCTACATCTGTTGCAGACCAATGGTGAAGCCTGCCTAATCATTTTGGGAAAAGATGGAGGGCCTGTTCATGCCGTGCAATGGCATCCGGACTCAAAGGAGTTTTGCGTTGTTCATGGACGTAAGTTTGACAGCGTTGTTCAAGCTTAAAACGGTTGCTTTTAAATGTTGACGCAGTTTGGTATACTGTATCAATTAAAACGTGCGCAGGTACAATCATGTAGGGATGCTAATCCGAAAAACTAAATTTAGGATAAAGCGACATTGATTTTTGTTTTTATTATTAGACAGTTAGGATTGCTTGATTTTAGTATAAATACGCTTTATCGCGTTAATTTTTTTCAGCCATGCCGGCAAAGGCAACTCTTTTCGACCTGCAGGCGAATGCAATTTTCAACTTCCAACCCTCGCAGCGAAACGACGTTCACTTCAACAGTTTTGGGAATCATATCCTTTCTCGTTTGCCGCTTGTTTTGCAGCCTTCAGCTCTTATTGCTCAGTGTTAGTTTCCTTAACCATTTTGTTTTACTGATCTGTCTGTGCGGCTTTGGGAGCGTTTCTGGCAATGTGGAATTTTGGTGCATGAAAACGCGACGCCTG
Organism: Trichuris suis; assembly: GCA_000797535.1. Taxonomy (NCBI): domain Eukaryota; kingdom Metazoa; phylum Nematoda; class Enoplea; order Trichinellida; family Trichuridae; genus Trichuris; species Trichuris suis. The sequence continues at coordinate 139,718 of KN538394.1, read as the reverse complement.
ATCTCGCACATCGAGGCGGAGCAAACAACCTACGTTGAATGGTGTCCCGACGGTGCACATTTCCTGACCGCCACAACTGCTCCTCGGCTTCGCGTCAAGAATGGGTAACTTCCGAGAATAACGATTGTCCTTGGCAGTTTTGGTTTTCTCCTTTTTTAAAGATTCAAGCTGTGGCACTTCACTGGCAAACTATTGTACGAAAAGCAGCTTCCGGAAGGTACCCAACTGCTGCAGATCGGATGGAGTCCTGAAGGAACGGGTCGCTTCGTTGAACCTTACGTTGATGTACAGAAAATCAGCGCTCTGACGCAGAGCTTGCGTGAGAAAACTTTCTTTCCTTAGACGGGCATTTAGTTGCACACGATGCATTGTGCTTTCAGCAAAGCGTGAAGCGTACGTGCCACCACATCTACGCGCCCGCAATGCCCTCGGTAAGGCAAATCCAACGGAACCAACTAACAATGTAAGCTCCGATCTAGACGGTAATGCTTTTCCTCGATTCTTCACAAGCAGTAATCGCATTTCGTCTTAACAGCGAGTCTTAAACAGTTGCCGAAGAATCGAAAGAAAAAGGAAGGGAAGAAAGTCTCCAAAGACGGGAATGAAATGACAGAGGAGGTTATCCAAATATGGTAATTTGGATGGGTGGATATTTACTGTTCATTGTTTGCAGCTTCCCGAAGACATTTCGAGCATGCAGCCAGGCCCTTGCGGCGCTGAGAAGACGGAAAGGGAGAAACGTATGTTGGCTATAACCAGAGTTAGTGGCCGGCGGTTGAATGCCTAATCGTACAGTTTTATGATTGCAGAAATTGCGCCAAATCTCAGCACTTAAGGAAAAGATTGAAGCGGGCCAAAAGATGCAGGCCAATCAGGTGCTTTTTTCTTTGGTGCAACTGGGAGCAGTTAAAGTGACCTCTTCGTTGCTTAGGCGAACAAACTGGCCTCAGAGGCTGCCCTGTTGGCCGAATTGGAGACACTGAAGAACAAGGTCAATCTTTAGCCGGTCGACTAACAGCAAATCTTTGCCATTCATCAATGCTTTGGGGCGCTGACGCTTCTCCATCTTGTTGAAGGATAAAAGTTTCACCTTCACCTTGAGTGTGTGTGTGTGTGTGTGTTGCTGTGCGTTAAGCGCGCGCGCTTATTTTTCTACACCTTTACCTTAATAAGCGCAATTCATCATTCACTTAGGCAAAATGCCGATTAGAAAAGGCGACTTTCGATATGTCAGTTCTTCATTATCAATTACGAATGTTTCATGTTTGCGAGCGTACGTGGAATTTCCAATTGTGTGTTTGTAGTGCTCTCTCTACAGTTTGCTTTGTAAACTCGAGTCCATAGTGACTCGCAGTGTCGAGCCCAGCCGTTCTGGGTGGTAGATAATTTGTTTCAGCAGCTTCATTAGGCTTGTTGTCCTTTCACAGTGCCAACGAAATCGAGTGCAACGTTCTGGCCGCCGCTCGTTATTATTTTTGCCATCACTTATCTTCGTGTTGTTCAAATATTTTTCCATTGCTAGCGAACCAGCGACGACGCCCACGTAAGAGGCGACTTCGCAAAAGCAGGTGGGTCATTTTTATGAACATACCAAAAATTGCAAGCCGCTTCGATAAGGCTCTGCGCTAATTACGGCGGCAACAATTTGCCTTTTGTCAAATAACAAATCTTTTGCCTTTGCCCATGATCGAAGCAAGCGTTTGTTTAACAGCAAAAAGGCTACCCTGTATGCTAGACTTGACGCCAGTCAATGTTGGGCGCTGCTCTCGCTTATGCCTATTTGTAGCTTAAGATTGCGCTTCAGCGAAAAATTGCGCCTGCAGGGGGCAACGTAACGATTGCTCGCTTTATAGGCTGAATAACATGGGGTCTATCGGTAGCTAGTACCTGCGCATTACAAAATGTGCAATACAGTACAACTTTGTTAATCTAACATAGTGTCCGGGAATTCTGGTGGCATGCAGGTTGCAGGCGCGAACGCGTGTTCATCACGCATATTAGTTGCGCCTTGAACAAGGTGCGTTGACGGTATTCGGCAGTTGGAACGACCTCTTTGGACTGCTTTGTCTTTTCGTCGTAGCCGGCTGCTGTCTTTGGGGGTGAACACATTGACAATTTCAGGTAGGCGTTTTGTAAATTGGTAGGTGGGGCTCGATGCAGCGACGACGACGACGACCTTGCTGTGCATTATTGCGTTCTGTTGGTTGCCTTTTCCTTAGGTTTGCTTTTACCCTGACACGCGGTTGCACGTTTTCTTCGGTAGCAATAGGAATGACGTCTAAATGCCGTTGTCTGATGGCAGCGTCGAAATTCGGTCAGCCCGCGCTTATGTCAACAGTTTGCCTCTTACCGCCGCCGTTGTTTGTCCTTACCTGCCGTGGGCTTGTTTGCCCTTTACCAGAGGATGTAGAGGCCGTGTTGGTGTTGTTTTTTGGGGAACAGAATTGAAGGTATTTATTTCTGCCTTTCGTGCTCCCTTTCTTAGTGGTGAACGGTTGTTGCTCGCGCGCACCGGCTCTCCCGTATCATGGCAGCAGCTCTCAATTGCCGCATCTTCAAGTACGTCTATGTTTATTTGATGTTCTGAAAGGAAGGACAGTCTTCTTCTTCTTTCATGCAGTTCAGTAGTAGTAGGCTGTCGAGTTGTCTACGGCACGTAGGCGGAAGGCGACTGGCCGTTCTGGGTTTCCATCGCGTGCTTTAGACTGGTTTGTTGTGTGTATGGACGATTTTCGCCCTTCACGGCAGCCGTGACCGGTACGAAACAGGGCAACCAGAACGTTGCCGTGGCGCAACGTTTTCCTATGAAATTTTGTCGTTTTGCCCTGCAAAGGATGCCGACGACGACGACGACAGCGCATTCGTCCTGTACGTGTCATCGACCTCGACCGGCATGCCATTCGGTGCTCGTTTTGCGGCTGCAAGTAGGTGCTGCTGCCGCGCGCTGATTGTTTTCAAAATGCGCCACTTTTTGTTTCTTTGCCCTCCTGCAAAGGTATTTGCGCGCTTCCGCTCTCGTCAAAGCGGCACGTTGCACCGTTCTCTCTCTTGGATCGATGCAACCTTTTCGGAAGGCGCCGCCGCCGCGGCCGCGAACTCGATATCCTCAGCATGGCTGCCGTTGTTGGCAATTTTTTTTTTCAACCCAAATCGATGCTGTCGATCTTTTCTCGTCCAGTGTCGTTTTTCCACTCGACAGTTTTCCTTCCCTTCTTCGCTTTGACGCTTCTTCCTCCTCATCCGCCTACTCGTCGTTGCAACCTTTACAGCGTTCTTCCCTTTTTCAATTTCCTCCTTCGGCGCGTTGCCCGCAAAATTGCGTGTGAGATCGAATTTTGAACTTTTGCGCCGATCCACTCGTTCATGCCTACTGCCTACTACTACGGTGTAGCGAATAGCCAAATTTGCATGTCGTCTTCAGTCAGCTGTTTCTCGCCTGTGCGCTACCGTACAAACGTGCCAGCATCGGTGACCTCGTTTATAGGCCGGAATCGTTTTTGAAAGAAGTCCATCGTTGTTGGCGCTCCTTTTCGTCGAAGCTGTTCACGAGTGGTGGACGCTTTTTCCATGTCGACTGGTCATTTTTGTGTAGTTTAAACCTTCGGTGTGTTACTGTAAATGGAATGCAGGTACATTGACGTTGAACGCCCACGTTCGTCGACCGCCCCCGAAACGCGTTCGCCTTCGATCATTCAAGTTGTGTTGGTCGGCGGGCGATCGATTTCGGTCGACGGAGCCGGCTGGAAATAATACCAATGAACAATGGGATCGCTTGAACGCCACTGGCCGCCGCCATGCCAACAATGCACAGTCCGGTCGATGAAGACGACAAGTGGGCGGCCTGCCCACAGTGCGCTTGTGGATGCGGCTTACAAGTGACCAGCCGAACGGGTCACTTGGAAATGTTCCAAAGTAGTTGATTGGATTTGATGCTCTTTCTGCTGCTGACAGCCTGTACGGTTGTTTGTTCGGTACTGCCCGTTGCGGCGGCCAGCGTTCACTTGTAGCCATCGTCCACCCGGTTTGGCTGACCAGCACGATTGTACGAATGAAAGTGAGCGCCTCGACGTCGTTTCCTAGGCTTTCCTTTCATCATCTACGAATAGTGGGCTCTCTGGCAAGCAAATTTAGCCATCCAACGAAATAGGCGCATAGCTGCCATGAGACTGCCGCATTTAACCTTTTTTCGAAAAAACAGGAATATCCAGTTTCGATAGTTATTCTTTTATGGCATTAGTGAGTGGGCGCGGGTGAGCTTAGTCGCTGCGAAGCCTGAACACACACGTGGGAAGCCGATCGCGGAGCATTTTTCCCCGGACGATCAATGTTATATGGGGAAGAACAGTTCTGGTGGTTGGTGTGCGCTTACGTCAGTTGGTCTTCAACTGAACCTGTCCGCATCGATCTTTGCCTGGCGTTGATCGACAGTGCTACGCATTTCGAAGTTGTGTTTATCTGTTTGTAAGCAGCTTTGCCGCCCAAAGTGCAATGGTCGTCCATATATATTAGACGTGCGTAGGTAGTTGCCGCCTTGCTACTGTTTGACACTTGTTTAGTTTTGCTGTCCTGTTGCGAAGTGAGAATAATATGTCACCTAAGATCACCGAAGGGAATCGCCCCAAAGGAATTGCCAACGAAGATGTCCGTGGACAATTCAAACCGTCCTCTTGTGCATGGGTGTACCTGTGAGAAATCCTGTTTTCAAACTTTCTTCTTCCTAACAAGTTAGAGAGTTTCACTGTTCGCTTGTAGTTGCTCCCGTCGATGGTACGTTGTCGTTTTGGAGCCGCCGACTCTGCTGGGGCGGCCGCCGTTCATTCTACTCGTTCGCTTTTCAACTTTCCTTTTCCGGCTCCATCTCTCAGTCTCTTGAATGACGACTTGAATACTTTTGGCCTGCATGCGTCCATTTTCACAATGCCGTCGCCGTATTGGGCGCCTGTTTGCGACGCAAAACGGCACCGAGATGCATGACTGCTTCGTGAAATGTGTCGCGCTGTCGCGGCCTCTTTCCCAAAGCGTACGTTGACGACGATAGGCATTTTTTCTCTCTGCCTCTGTCTCCAACGCATCGCAATGGTTTCGTGTCAGTGGAGCCATACCGTCGTCTTCTGGTTCGAATGGACAAATTTCCGTCCGTTTCAAAGTGACTCCATAGCTTTCCGTCCAGATTGGTCGTCGTCACCTGTTGAGAGTTGAGGTTGCCGCGCGGCGACAACCACTACGACTTGTTCGCCTTCTTTTACCCTTATCTGTTGCTTCCGAAAGGTGTTGCGTGGGCGGAGGGTGTCAGTTGGGTCACCGCTGACCGTATCGTTGCTCCTAAGACGTCGGCGTTGATTGGAGAGCGTTCAGCTTTCGTTCTTAGTCGCCGTGTGTGGTGGCGTCGGCGCATACATTCCTACTGCAGCTGCGTTCCTCTTTTCGTCGAACTTTTTTTGACCCTTTAAAGCATCTTTAGTTTTCTCTTAGTCAGTTGGTGTGTTTTAAGCAGTTGCGACTCTTTTGGTTGCCGATTGCTCTCCTACGGACTAGACGTTGCTGTATGCAAGTTGACTTTAAAGTCGTCGTCGTCGTCTTCGTCATCTGTTGTTGGTCGCGTAAAAACGTCGTCAAGTGAACGCTGTAAACTTTAAGCTGCATTTCAGCACACTTCTCCGGAACGGTCATGTCACAGACGATTATTGTTAACTATCATCTGCGTACGTCTGCGGAGAGTGTCAAATATTGCAATGACCTCAGTGGTTAATCGTTCGGAATATGAAAGCAACTTGTACGCTGGCGTCAATGGGACAGTCAGTGGTCAGCTGGCGCCAGCCGAAAATGACGCCACAGTTAGCGGAGATGAATGCGCTTCAATAGCCGATGCGGCGGTCAGTAGCGATTCGTCGGGTGCCCCGTGGGTGCCATTAACCAGCGTTGAATATTCATCATTAGGCGGCGGTAAGAATACTTGGCCGTCGGCGGCCACTGTGTACACTCCTGCGCCTGGACCAACGCCGGCTGGCGCCGAGCAAGGCGTTCCTTGCTACCTGCCGGTGGTTCCCCCTTGGACGCAGGTGATCTGCTACGCGGCTCAACCGCCGTGCTTTTACTTTCCCAATCTTTTGGCCAATCCGGTGCAGACAATCGCCAACGGTGGCGCCGCCAGCAACGGGCAACTGCCGTCACCTTTGCTGGAGCAGAGCGCCTATTGCGAGCGATTAACAATGAGGGATGCCTACCTAACGGCGCAATCACAGGCACCAGTGTCGACATGCAACCCGCCGTCATCGTCGTCGGCAGTGGAGTCGGCATCTTCGGTCAACATGGCGACAGCAGCCAACGTGGCAGAAGGCCAAGCCACGCAACAGCACGTGTACAGTTTTGATGGAGAAGAGAATCAGCTGTATAATCAAAGGCAGCCCGTTGTGACGGAATCAAAGTCACTTACGACAACGGTGGGCAATATCGTCAACGACACTACTAATACTACAGTCGTTGGAGAAATGTCGGTCGTTGGTGAGCAGACGATGCTTGACGACGAAAGAATAATTGTGGGCCAAAGTGAGAAGGATTCCAAAGTGGCATTGCCTTTAACAAGTGCCACCGCTGCCCCTGCTGCCACCGCCAATGGGTCCCGTCCGTCCGATACTACTATTGGTACGGCGACGGATCGTTTGTTTCCGGTGACATGTAGTAGTAAAAGTAGTAGTAGTAAATCGGAGGTGAATGAACGGGCAGAAAGTGCGATTCAACCTTACATGGACAATCGTCAATCGACAACCAATAGCAATTGTGATCCAGTTATCGCCGCTGATGCTCCGTCGTCCTCGTCATCGTCGTCTTCATCATCTTCACCACCGCCTCCTCCTCCTCCTCCTCCTACAGCTGCATCTGACGTTGAAGTGATGGCAGGCGCTGCTTCGGCGGGAGATCGAGAAAGTGTGGTGGCGCCTCAGCCGGCTGGCAGCAACAGCAGCAGCGCGTCCACGACCGTTTCAAGCCCGAACGTATTCAATGCGGGCGCCACCGGCGGCCCGGCCGTTTTGACAAATGGTTTCGAACCAAACCTTCCATGCATGACGCCCATCTACGTGCACGTTAATCTTGGCCAAACTTTGTCGCTTCGAGTTGGCGACAATATTCAGCACATACCTGGTATGAATGAGCATTTGTTGAGTATTCTTTTAATCGTTCTTCCTAGGTCCCGCCACTGTACGAATGGTCAGCGAACAGAATCCGCCAATGCCTTTGTCAATGAATGTACCACCGGGTCATATTGTCCAGCAGATTGTGGACGAAAATGGAGCGTTAAGACATGTGATTCTGTCTCCTCAAGCACCGCCGGCTCCCCCGCCGCCCCCGATGGCTCAAACGGGTCCTTATCCGTCGTCCGGCAGAGCGCCGCCCGCTGCTGTGCTCTCCAATGGACCGACCCTGCAATACATCCCAGTTCAAGGGACCCCTTGCGGTCAAGCGATCCATCATCCACCGTTGACCGCGCTTCGCTTCGACGCCAATGGACAACCTAATCCGGCAGCCGCTTTCTATTCTCCCGGCGGCGATGTATACCCGGTCTGTCACAACGGTAAGACAATGGCAGTCGTTTGCCAATACGATTAGCGATTTTTCCCTCCTTGTTTCCTCTCTCTCTCTCTCGGAGGCTGCCGCGACAGTTTGCTTTTGTTTACGAAAAGTATTTTCTTTTCGTTTTCATCTTACTGTTTTTTTCTTATCTAGCACCGTATCGATTTTGTCCGTCGGACAGAAGCGTCGGAAAGTACAGAATGAGTCGTTACGACAGAAGGCGACCCCATCAGGATGCCTTCTATGGTAGAGTTGTAACAAAGTTGACACTTGGTCAGCAGGCGGTAAAAAAGTTTTTAGGCGCACCAAGAATGATCGACGATAGTTTAATGCCTGTCCAAGAGGGTGCCGAAAGCACGGCAACAACAACAACAGCAACAACGGTTGAAGGAAGTTGCATGGAGCGGGAAGAGATGACAAAATTGGTTGAAATGTTGTCAAGAATTCAACCGCCCGAAGTATGCGAGGTGGGCATACGAGAGGCGTTGGCAAAATGGCAACCGCTCGACTGCTCCGAAGCGGCCGCCAACGGTGGCCCGTTTCCTCAAATTGACGCGTCAGAGTTCACCTACGAGCTTATGCTTTGGGAACGTCGCGTGGACGCCAAAGTTGCCGGCAAATACAAGTGCGGCAACAGCCAATGCGAGCAATGGATATTCGGTTTGAAGCCGGCCACCGACTACTTCGTTCGGCAAGACCATTTTAATTCTTGTTGCTTTTGGTCAATAGTGACCAATGAATTGTTGAAACCTGTCTTTTCCCTTCTAGATTGAAAGCGTTGTTGGAAGAACGCGGTCTGCATGGCGACTTGACCGAACCGGTATCCTTTCGCACCAAGGCGACCTTCCCTGACAAGCCTTACCCGCCGCGCGTCGTTCAACGTATGAAGACTTCGTTGCTGCTACGCTGGAGCGCGCCAAATGACAACGGGTCCAAAATAATGGCTTATCTATTGGAGTTGGAAGAAGAGGGCGCCTTCAAGGAGGTCTATTCGGGACCGTTAAGACAAGCGAAAGTCCAAAAGTTGCTCATGTCGACCGAATATCGCTTCCGACTGGCGGCCAAGAATCAATGCGGCAAAAGGTGAAATGATTTTTCATTTTGCGGTCGCCCTTTGGCCAGAAATAATGCCGCTTGAAGGCGACTTGAAATTGCGGCGCTTTTTTTCGTTTCGAGGTCTCCGCTCGGAGCCATACGCCGCCTGGTGCGGCAACAGAGGTTGGCGCGACGGTGCCTGGCCTATCGGGCATCGTCGTTGCAAAAAAAGGATCGCCCGCTTTTCCTTCCTTCCTCTTGTTGGAGGTTGACCGGCTGTCGTGGTTGTCCACTGCTTGTAAACGACGCAGCTCGCGTCTATCCATGTCCAAAGTGTACCTGCTTTCCTTGCTTGCTCCTTCTGTAATATTTTATATAAGGCAGTCTTGCCCATTCGGCCTTTTAGCTCACAGTTAAGCTTTTTGATCATCTGCTTGCCACGTGTTTATAGCGGTTCACTTTGATACACGTGCCCAATGGCGACATTCCATCAGTGACAGCAACTTGGATTGATAGCAATAGCGTTTTGCGTCTGTGACGATTTTATGCTGCTTTGCTTAGCATTCTTTTGCATTCCAAGTTGCTGAGCACATTGCTGTTTCCTTATGGATAGTTTTGTTCGCGTAGCGTTTTGTCCGTTACGTCAAATTCCTTCTCTTTTCGGCTGCCTAATACTGTAAGCCCTTTCCGCGAACAGTTAAGTTGATAACCACCGATAATGGTTCGTCGTCGTTGCTGACCAAAACTGTTTGAGCAGCTGCTGCTCTATGCTTGTGCGCGCGCGCCTTCTTCAAGTAGTGACGTTTTCTTACGGAGACGGGCACTTGTTTGCTCATTAAAAATTCGCGAATAAGATTCATTGTCGTGCCGTAGGCGCGACAAACATTGAAACAGGTCTTCTTTTGCTTCTCGGGGCAGCGTTGATTTGTTTGCTTTTTAAATGTTACGCGCTGACAGTTGCTGCAAAATGGAGCTGCAACGGGAGCGGCTTTTCTACAAAAATCCGATATAGCCCAATTGGTGCGCGCATTTGAAAAGGTACGCAGAGCGCGCTATTGAACTTTTAAGTTCGCATGAAGGATTGTAGTTGATTCGATGGCCCAAATGAAGAAAAAAACCTGCGCGACGGCTAGTTTTCGTCCAGTCTCCAGTTTTGGTTGTTTTGGAGTAAACAAGCGTTTTTTGGTAGCCTAAAAATAGGTTTAGAAACTTTTCGTCATGTAATTTCCGCGCCGGCGGTCACTGTAGATCGGTAGTAAATTTTTTCAATTGATCCTTATGCGCCCGAAGGTGCCCCCTCTGTCACACGTGCGCACAACAAATGTGTTTTGGTTAATTTCTTTTATCGAGGCTTTTCCCTTTTTTAGCGACTACAGCGAACTTTGCATAGCGTCGACCAGTGGCGCGGCGCCATGCCAGCCGGAACCGCCATGGCTGATCGAAGCAAAGGCCGACCAATTGACTCTGGGATGGCAACGAAGCGACGCGGACGAATATCAATTGTTCATGGAGGATATGGATAGCGGTTATGGGTTTTTGCCGGCCTGCACAACGCAAGAATGCTCATACACAGTATACAATCTGCAAAGGTGTAAGCAGTATCGTTTTCGACTGGTCGCCAGCAACGAGGACGGACAAGCTCCGCCGTCCGATGTGATCACCTTTTGCACGTTACCCACTGCCCCCAGCTGCCCAGGAACGCCTGCCGTCCATGGACGGTTGCACTCGACGCAGGCGAAAATTGTTTGGAATCCGCCGGACGACTTTGGCGGATGCGACGACGTTGACGAGTATACTCTTCAAGTAAGGGAGAAATCGAGTAGCGACGGCTGGATGTCAGTTTACGCGGGTGCTCAACGAGAATTCCAGTTGACCAACTTGAGTCCAGGTACCGCTTATCAATGTCGTGTACGGTGCAAAGGCGCCGGCGGGGAAAGCCCCTTTTCCGAAATAGGCCTTTTCACCACAATGGCCGTCCATCCCGGTCCGGTCAAAGTGCCTACAATAGCTGGCAAAGTGAAAGCTACCGGTGTCCACGTTAAATGGAATCAACCGGAAACGACCGGAGGCGCGGAGATTAAAGACTACGAGGTTGAACTGTGTTGGCTTGCCGACGAGGACGAACCTGACGGCGCCGCAAGGTTGACAGCGGAAAACTTCGAACCGCGTATAGTTTATCAAGGACCGAAAATGGAGTGCAACATCCAACTGTTGCTGCCTGGTAGAAGCTATCGACTTAGGGTACGAGCTAATAACATTGCCGGACCGGGAGCCTGGTCGGAGCCGCTCAATTTCCGAACTGCGCCATCGGCACCCGACTGCCCATTGGACCTTCGGTGCATTGCATCGACGGCCAATTCGTTGCATATTGCTTGGAATCCGCCATTGATAGTCAATGGCGCTTCAATTGTTGAATATCGGTTAAGTAGGGCTGTAGCAGGTAGTAGTCGTCAACAACATCATAGAAAAGTGTCCTATTCTTCGTCATGCTCGGCCTCTTCATTGTCGTCGGCTACTACGCCTTCCTCGCCATCACCTTCCGTTGCCGACGGAGAAACCGAGTCGTCATCGTCAGTTGTTGGGTAACATACATGCTATTCCGATAAGTTGGATTTGTTAATCGTTTATACTTTAGTTGGGGTCCATTTGAATGTATCTTCTACGGCAATGCTTTGTCGCACGAGGTGCGTTCGCTCTTACCGGACAGCGAATACGCATTCCATGTTCAGGTGGGCGACCTGTCGTAAATCATATCTCTGTTTTAGCGTAATGAAATGATGTATCGTGTAGGCTGTCAACAGCGTAGGAGTTTCCCCGCCGAGTGCTCAGCTGGTCTGCAGAACGCAGCCGGGTCCACCCGGCTGTCCGGTGAACCTAACGGCGGAACCGTTGTCGCTTTACGAGGTTTGACAATTTGTTTTTCAATGCTTGTTGTTTAACTTTACTTTTCCTTGAAGATCCTTTTGACCTGGGAAGCTCCGGTCGACCACGGGCGCCCCGTTGTCAGTTATAACTTGGAAGTGATTCCTTGCCCGGACGATCACCCATCGCCTGTGGTCGTTTCTGCTGACACCTTGAGCTACACGTTCGACAACTTATCACCAGAAACGTCCTACAGGTTGGTATTAACACTTGGAAGCCCTTATTGCACTGATATATCCTGCACGCATTCAGGTTCCGGGTGCAAGCGTGCAATGAATGTGGCATTGGACCGTATGCGGCCCCGATTCGTGCCGTCACGCTATCTCCTCCTCCAGTTGCCCCTTTGCTGGAGTTGGCCAGCGCCGGTCACAACTTTTTGAAATTGAAATGGTCCGACCGTCGGCGTAGCACAGCGGACGACGGCGGCCGAACGTACTTTGTGGAAATGGAAAATCGACTTGGTGGTCATTCGCCCGTCTACGAAGGTCCGGCGAAGAGTTGCAAGGTGCCACGCCTTACGGAGAACACTGTGTATACGTTTCGTGTCAGAGCTTCGTCAAAGAACGGTGGTATGGGCGCTTGGTCGGATCCGGTCCAATTTTGCACCGGTCGCACGCCTCCCCCTCCTCTCAAAGGTAGACGCGATTGTGCGTGTGCGATCATTGGCATTTTTTGCAACAAGAAAAAATATTTTAGCTCCGATTCGAATTGTCGACGTGGCGGAAACGACGGCGGCCGTTGAATGGTCGGCGGTGAAAATGTCGTTGGGTGAAGGTGACAAGTTGGCCTACGCCGTGGAACTTCGTCACGCGTTGGCGCACGGCGGTCGTTTCCTTGAAGATGTCAAATTGGTAAGGCCCTTTTTTTGCCACTTTCGCGTAGGGTGGTGCGCTATTTTTTCTCTCCAAAAAAGGTCATTTCATCGTAGGGGCGACCTTTCGGTTGTTCAAGCCAAAAACCGGTTGGTCATAAAAGCCTAAAGCGCACAAAGTTTCTTGCGCTTGCAACACACAATTGCAAATCTTTTGCAAACGAAAATGGCGTTGGCCTTTTTTCCATTGCGCGCGCTCTCTCTCTCCTATCTTGACGCACTTTCGATAAGAAGGTGACGGCGACGCAAATGGCGATCGTTTGTTTTGCTGCCGCTTGATTTACGTTCGTTTGCTCAATCCTTTTTTTGTCTCCAACTTCGGCCAATGTGCGTGACGACTTTGGCTATTCTAAGAGGCGCAATCGAGTGATGACATTTACGTTTTTCTAAACTTTGCCCACCGTCACCACCATATCAGTAGAATAAGAAAAGCTTAAGCACGCGTCAAGCGCGTTTTGAAAAGTGGATTAGGCGCCTGTCAACGCATTGCTAAGTGTGACGTCGTCACCAAGTTGAGCTTATTTGTTCGTAGGCTCTAACCGCGCCTTTTATTTAAATTTTACTCTTCCTACGACCATCTGCCGAAGGCGAAATATCTCCTTGCTTTGAAGCGATAGAGTTTGATCAGCCGTATATATTCAAACGCTAAAGAGGCTTTTCAAGCCACGTAGGGTTCAGTTTGCGTTGAAACTAAAGACAGAAGTGATTGCCCCATTATTCAGCTTGCCAAGAGGCGCCTAAGTTTTAAACGCCTTTCCTAAATCACGTAACTTTATCTTTGCCTTTATAAAAGACGGGTTGGAAATACTGTAAAGCCGAAAACTTTCACTCCAAGTTGAATAGTGACTATGTTTTGTTGCGTCTACTTCGCACCCATAAGTGTATATATTTGTATATTGTTTTGGGAGCTGATTGCAGAAACACTGTGAGCTGCTGTACTGCAAGTATATAGACTCGTTGTACAAAGTCTGTGAAAGTGTTATCCGAAAGTTTCGTATTCTATGTTAAATGTGTAGCGCTTCTAAGTGGAGCAACTGATTGACGTTTCGGGCGATCATTTTGTTCCAACTGAACAATTGCTTCTTTCCAGTACATTTGTCTTCCGAACATTCTTCAGTTAGTAATGTCCCTTTGCGACTGCACCGTCATTGCTCCCACTACTTTGGACGGTTTGTTTTCGTAGTTTTCGTGTTTTGCAAGTTTTTCATTTGCGCATCCGTATTGCTTCGCTTTCGCCCGCAATGGCAAAGCTTGTTTGCATAAACTGGACATCTTTCATCAGCAGGCAAAGTTGCAACTCCGCAACGCGTTGATTAAGTGAGCTATTCAACTTGGCCAATTGCATCTTTCATTGTGCTCATTATCAATGGCTGTGCGCATTTTGTTCTTCCGCTAAATTGCTCCGTTAAGTGGGAGCTTATTTCCATTTGTTCCTATTTTGAAAATGACGGGCGCGCGCTTGCTGCCTCTACCGTAGGCGAGCTTGTTCAAAGTCGCAGTTGGCGCTTGTGTGCAATGTTGTTGGATGGAAACTAGTATATGTCAGCTGGCCGAGCGATTGGTTTTCTTTTTTCCTTCCGCTTTATGCTAAAATTTACGGCCGTCGTCTCGACGGTTCTCTATATGCCGAATCTTTCTTGATTACACGTCGGCAGCTCGCTTTCTCTTAGCGAAGTTGCTTGCATCAGCGATGCATTGAAAACGTCAGAAAACTGTCTGCTGGAAAATAAAACGTTTCGTCGTCATTACGACCATTGATAATACCACCATATGTCTTCGGCTGGTCAATTTGCCAAGTTGTGAATTGATCGTTGAAGAAAGTTTGAATGGAAAATCTTCAGCAACGTTGGCTAATTGTACGGCCAATAATCCTCGATCAATCTACGAGTTGTACTTGTTTTCTTTTGCCCTTACAACTGGCTGCAGTTTTGTCACAAACAGGTCTCTGTCTGTCTGTCTGTCTGTCCTCAATGTGAACGCATTTCAATTTTGCGGATCGCTGTTTGTCAAATGAATAGACGTCAATTCGACCTTCTTTGATTTGTCAACGTGTCGCTTGATGTTCTACAAAATATCGCCGTGCCTATTGTCCGCAAAGGGTCAGCAACTCGGTTGGCGCCTGTCCGGTGTTTTCAAATATTTTTACGCGAGCTCTCTCCTGTAAGCGTAGGCGTTTTTGTCCACCCTATAATTGTCCATGTAGGAACGAAAAGCGCGACAAAAAGTTTGAAAATTTTGCAATGGCACAATTTTTAAAGCGGTTCAATTTTTCAGCTACAAAGAGTACCCTGTGCCACGTACACATTTTCGCAGCTCCATCCGGGCGTCACTTATGCGGTGCGCGTCAACGCTGTTCGCCTTTGCCCTACGAATGAGCAACAAAAGTCGGATGGCTTCCTTGAAGTTCCTGGTCCGTCGTCAACAGCCGTTTTCACTACCCTCGCTAGTCCCGTGCGAAATAGGTAAAGTTGAACAAACAATAAGGCCAATTTCAAATTTTCTTTTAAAGAACGTCGGAAGTCACATCCGCTACTACGCTTCCTTCCGAAGGGACCCAGTTGACCAAAGGAAGCTATCGTGGCCTGACGGACAATCAGTTCGCCTGGGTGATTCTTGCCGGTTTCACGTTGGTCGCTGCAGTCATTGCTTTCATCATCGAAAAAGTGATTGCCGGAAATTGAGGACTCTCTTTCCTTATTCTTCTTCTTCGTCTTCTTCCTTCTACTTGCTCGGTCCGTATTGACCGGCTGTTGTTTTGTGGCTGCATATAATTCAAGCTCAAAAGATGGCCTTGACGGTCAAGTCCTGTCGCATTTGCTATCAGCTGTGCTGCTAGCATTGCCCAAGCCGACCTTAGTCATATATGGTCTTGTCCATCGGCAGGTTCCGACACATCGTCCACATGTATGCGCGCTCCTATTATCGAACCTACACGCACTGAAAGACAGACGGATACATGCAAACCATTATTAGGCATATTGTCTTCCTTTTGTCATGCCATCGCATTTTGCTTTGTCCAAGCATCATCGTCCAGTTAATGTCAAATCGAATACTCGCTATGATTTCTTTCCTTTTTCATTCTTTGTTCCGACCCGTGTGCCAAACATGTACGTACGCGCTGTGGTTCCCCTTGAACACGCGACCTGTGGTCGTCCAAGCCGTTCGGATCCGCAATCATTTTTTCATGGGTTTCCCTGTTTTTATGTTGTTGCCGCCCACTATTTATCAATTATCAAATTATTATTATTATTATTACCCATAACGGGCTTTGGTTTGTTAAAAACCTTCCATGGAAAGAATGGTGCGTCAAGCTGCAACAGAAACGCAAGGCCCATTTCATACGGTCAAAAGGCTGCTCGTATGTTTTGCAGCTGCGAGAGACCAGCGCTAATGCCGCTGGCATTTTTTCGCAGATAGTGCAAACAAGATTCTGCCTGTCTAATGCGCATCCGTACGCTGCTTTAGGGAAGAGAAAAATGTCATCAAAAGATTGGGCAGATATTTGTTTTATGCCAACATACTTCTTGTTACGCACTTCAGCAGTAAGACAAATGAAACAGGCGATGGGTAAACAAAGTGGCTGTGCTTTTGTCTAATTTGCATAAGTCCTTATCTGGGTCACTTCCTTGCCAAATTATAGTTGTGTCAGTCTAATTACTGAATGGCTTAGTTAAGCATTAACTTCGTCTGAGTTGACTTAAGAGAAATCCGCGCTGATTCAAGCTGTCTGCAATTGCTCACGCGCTCTTAGTACTACTTACAGCCCAGCAGCTATTGCAGAAGACATTGTATATAAACAGTTGGTGCAGGCATGGACTTGTAGGCTAACCAAGAAGTTTATTTGATTTTCCACCACTGCCGTTAAATTGGATTAATGAACACCCAATCAATAATGGAATGCAGTAAATGAATTTGAATGCAACTATAGATATGCAGATTAAAAGTCTTCATCTAAAGTGAAAACGTGACTCTGATTGTAGCCGCCCATTACGCCGCACTTTTGATATTCGCCCACCTTTCTTTCGAAGAAATTGGTCTTACCTTCAAGCGATATCATTTCCATAAAGTCGAACGGATTCTCAGAATTGTATATCTTGTTGCAGTCCAATTCAACCAATAAACGATCGGCCACGTACTCTATGTATCGGCACATCAGTTCGCAATTCATGCCGATCAAGTTGACCGGAAGTGCTTCGGTCAGAAACTCTTGCTCAATGACGACCGCCTCTCTTATGATCTGCTCGATGCGTTCCTTGCTGGTCTTGTGCTTCAAGTGAGAAAACAGCAGACAAGCAAAATCACAGTGCAAACCCTAAAATAAATGCGAAATTTTTAAAAAAAGCAACAAAGCAATGAATAGTACCTCATCTCGGGAGATGAGCTCATTGCTAAAAGTGAGACCTGGCATAAGACCACGTTTCTTTAGCCAGAAGATCGAAGCGAAACTGCCCGAAAAGAATATGCCTTCAACGGCGGCAAATGCTACTAGTCGATCACTGAATGGTGACTTCTTGTCCGCGATCCATCGTAGAGCCCAATCGGCCTTCTTCTTAACGCACGGAATGGTCTCGATAGCGTTGAACAGGCGGTAACGCTCCGCTTCGTCTTGAATGTACGTGTCAATCAGGAGGCTATACATTTCCGAGTGAATGTTCTCTATGGCTATTTGGAAGCCGTAAAAGCAGCGAGCCTCTGTCACCTGAATTTCCTGAGAAAAGCGTTCAACCTACAAAAGCGACGTCCAGGGATTTCAAACGATCGCCAGCGGCATAAAAGAGCTTACCAAGTTTTCGAACACTATTCCGTCGGAAGCCGCGAAGAAAGCGAGTACGTACGAGATGAAGTGTTTTTCGTTCGGGTTCAGCTTTTCCCAATCGGTCATGTCTCTGCTCAGGTCAACCTCCTCGACGGTCCAAAATGAAGCTTCGGCTTTTTTGTAGTAGCTCCAAATGTCCGGATATTGAAGAGGCAACAGTACAAAACGTTTTGGATTTGGACGCAGCAAAGGCTCGTCCACATCGCCGTTGGTTGCATCCGTCTCTTTGGATTCGGGACTCTGCATTACCGAGTCCTTGATGCACTGCTCGCTCGATCGCTTCTTGGGCGATGCTTCTACGGACTACAACGGAAAATGTAAAAACTACAGTACACTTTAGCACCACTTACTCTCACGATGGAGTCGTTATTTTTTTCCTCGCCTTGAGACGCCATTCGATAAACTTCTGCTGTTCTCTGCAAAAGAACTAATTAGCTACAATTCGATAAAGATGTTCACACGGCCTGCGATCGAACGATGAGCGCCAAACGTCGACCCGAACGTGCAACCAACTGTTTATTTGAAACAATGGTTCAGCAGAACATACAGTAATCCTAATGTGCAGGTTTAAATCCCTCTAGACATGCTCAGAATAACAACAATGGCGTTTAGCAGCAACTTTCCAAGATTTCGAGCTCTACTTTGATTTCCAGCCTTCAAACTAGATTTAATTATTTTGCGTGAATTGTTTCCTTTCGCGAGCGAGGACACTACTTGAAAACGTTGTAACTACAGTGCGTATCCAGTGAAAACTGTTCGAAATGGATTTAAATCTAGCAGCCCAGTTGATCGGTCATGCTGCGTCCGTCTGGAGTATTAGCTGGCATCCCAAAGGTCATCTGCTGGCATCCGCTTCAAGCGATCAAAGCGTAAGGCTGTGGTCTCAGGAAGGTAAGTGTTCCCGCGCGTGATAACCTTTATTTCGCCGTTCAGCCTTTTGGATAGTGCTTCTTAGGAGTCGATTGGATTTGTAAATCCACTCTTGAAGGCGAACACGCTGGTACCGTACGTACAGTCGCATTTTCTCCATGCGGCGACTACTTAGCGTCCGGTGGCTTTGATTCTCAAACGATCGTGTACAGACGAAACGAGTAGGCGCAACCTATTTCATTCCTTGCTTTGTGTATATCATCTATTCAGGCTGGAGTATGAGGTTGTTGCTTCGCTGCAATCGCATGACAAAGAAATCAAGTGCGTTTCGTGGTCTCCGTCTGGACGGTTTCTGGCGACGTGCGGTCGTGATAAAACGGTGTGTATTTACGAAAGTAATCTCTACTTGCCAGTTCGTTCGCTACCATTAGTAGCCCACTGTTATTTTTTATTTAGTGGACGAAGATGGTGACTTTCAATGCTCAGGGGCATCGACAGGTGTGCAGCGCGACATAAAAAATGTTCGTTGGCATCCAGGCGAAACGGTTAGACATTTCAGATCGAAGTGGTAAATGTTTCGTTGACTCGGAGAGTACTTAGATGCTGGCCACCACATGCTACGATAGCACAATTGCATTCCACGTCCTAGATGAAGAGGAAGACGAATGGGTTGCTGAGGAGCATTTCGTAGGTCATGATTCAACCATATGGTGCCTAGCTTTTGATTCCACTGGAAACCGGTTTTGCACGAGCAGCTCGGATGGAACTGTCAAAATTTGGGAAAGGACCGACCCTTCGTCTTTGATTTCTTGGGGCTGCGTTTGCCATATTACCAAGCAACATGACGGGCCCATTTATTGGGTCGATTGGTAGGCTGTCAGTTATCAAAAGTCTCGTCTTAACTTGCCACTTAAGGTCAAGCCAAAATGGTCTCATCGTTACCGCATGCGGGGATAACGCGATTAGAATTTTCAAAGAGAAGGAGAAAAACTCGTTCGAATTGTTAAATGAGATAAAGAATGCCCACATGACGGACGTCAATTGCGCTGTGTGGAATCCCTTGAATTCAATTCTTGCTTCTTGCAGTGACGATTGCACTATTAAGCTGTGGTCTTACAATTAAATTATGCCTTGTTAGAACACTTAACACTTAACTAGACAAGGGTGTCATTCCCATTTTTCATTGTAAAAAGCGCAAATGGATTCCTTTTCAGAACTAATCCATTCATGGAGTGTTTATTAATAAAACCTTCGGGACATGCGGCGTCACGAGCTCAGCGTTTTCCCTTCGGACGTAATATTGACCACCGTCTCTTATAAGCAATGACTTTCACCGGTTCTGCTGTTATTAGTATCCGAGCATCTACTCGTTCCATCCTTTTCAATTAAAAACTTGCTTCGTTTTAAACTATTCATCCCGTAAGTGGGAGGGCTTACTGTACTGGCTATAAGGAAAAGCAGGATGCAGTGTGAACGAACCTGATTACCAAACTACCGTAATTTCGGGTGGTTCTGTTGCTGATCTGCCGCTTTAAACGTGTGTCGCGGGCGTTGTTGATTTGCGATGTAGCCGAGCTTTTCCAAAGAAACTACAATTTAGTGGTAAACCGTCTGCTAAACTATGCATAGCTGAATTTTGCTTTTTCAGGCGAAATCCGCAGAAACGGAATGAGTGATTTACGAGTGAATCCTCGATACCATCTTATGCATGCAGTTGGCTTCCGTAAGTGTCTGACGCAATATAAACCGGCATGGAAGTTTCAATGGCTTTTGCTAAAGCACTTTGAGCTTACGCATGGCTGTTGTCATTGCATCTTTTTGGACGCAATGACACATATTGTTACTAGCTTGCGATTGCAGATAATGCTGACGTTTCGTGGCTATGGATTCTCTTTTCCGTCGTTGGCTTCGTTGGTTCCAGGTTGTCAGCGAAAGTACGCGAATTTCTTAAGTATCCAATTGAAGAGGCTTGCAAAACCGAAAAGGCAAATATAATCATATTTTTGCCGCCATGTTCGTCTGACGCGCTATTTTTCAGCCTTGGAAAATATTGACGACCAAATTGTGTCCTTCCAGCTTGGACGAACTTGTCTGGGATTGTATGCTGATATACGCTTTCAGGAATGTTGAACGTAAATTCGGAAGCAAAAAATACGCGGTAATTAAAAGGGGAAGTCCATTAATTGAGGTCGGCAATCACATTTACAGAACTTCTTGCTAATCGTTGTCATAATAAGTGGCTGCCTAGAATTGACTGTTATACGAATTTGGAAAAGCTTTCAACACTTGCCATTCAATGAAGTCGTTAGTGGCCTGTAATGTCGAATTGACAATCGCTGTGAGGAGTAATACATGTAAGCATTCATTCTTAGGTACTCTCCACTTTGCAGCTGCTTCGTTGCTTATATGGCAACGTCGCCAGCTGCGGTTAACGGAAATGAAGTATTTCAAAGATGCGCTTTCGCTTGTTATGCCTTCTTGGTGCTCTTGCGAACGTCCTACCACGCAGCCATGTTTTCGACGCTGTGTGGTGCCGTAAGTTCTCGCGTTTAAAATTTCGTTGTCCAATCGGACTTAAACGAGATTCTGTTATAGACTGCCGGTTTATTGTACATTTC
This sequence comes from Trichuris suis, assembly GCA_000797535.1. Lineage (NCBI taxonomy): Eukaryota > Metazoa > Nematoda > Enoplea > Trichinellida > Trichuridae > Trichuris > Trichuris suis. The sequence goes on along the minus strand of KN538394.1, from coordinate 119,017 downwards.
AGACGTGCTTAAAATCCAGCGATGGACTCTGCTTCCAGGCTGGTTAGTTCAAATCGCTAGTAAGTTGAAAATTCCAAACTTGGTATCAAATGAGGTGGCACCCGACCTTATGGTGCCAATGGGAGCAACAGAAAGCGCCCAGACGGAGCAACTTTACGAGTGGTGGGAGAGCTTTCGTTTTTCTCGCGACGTAATGGCCCAGCAGTCGCAGGTTGGCTAGTTGTCTTATGTTTCAAACTTCCGACAAGCGCACAGCTCGTTTAGGATGGTGAAAACTATGTACAACCACCAGTGGCTTCTGGCAGCTTGTTTCGCCGTATCTTTTGGCCTGGACGCCGTAGGGAGGCATATTTTAGCGAGGCTGACGAAGCACGAATAACCGAGGAACGAGTACAGGCACTGATGAGTATGGGATTTTCGGATCGCCAACAAATAGTGGACGTTCTTCGAAGTGTAAACAATGATGTGAATATTGCCGCAATAATTTTGTCTCAAGAAATTGATCGCTAGTTGCCAAACCCACTTTGTTTCGAAGTCGCTGTGTTGCATTAAACGACCGGTTGAATTCGTTTTGCACAAAGTACTGTGTATGTACTTGACTTCTTTCTTACTGTAATAAATGTAGCCGAGTTTACTTAACAGATTGTTAGGCAAGTAAGTGAGCCTGCTTATTTTACGCTGTGACTGTGATTATTATTAGCGGCTGTGTTGCAGCAACGATTAAATTATTACTCAACTTGGCCGTACGTTTGTGCTAGTTCCAAATTTTGCTGCCCGCAGATGCCTGCTAGCAGCGTGACTCAGTGCTCAAAGGATGGCCTGAATTTGACCAGCACGGAAGATTTTGATTTGCGCAAAGTTTGTAAGCTTTTTCGTGATTGTTATGAACAAGACGATAGAATACATCTTCCTGCCTACATACTTGCTTTTCAAGAATTGAACAAGTATGCTTTGCGTTTTGAATAATATTTTTCTTTGTCTATAAATGTTGTGTAGGTTCTTTTTATTGCTGGGCCGTATTTTTTCGTTCGTTTCCACAGAGATAATGGACAAAACTAGAATTCTGTCAGAGCACTTGACGTCAGAATTGGGCCATCACTATGCGAACGTGCAATCCATGCTGCATTACGAAGTTGACGCTGGAGTTGTGCACAGTTGGATCTGTTCCCGTCCCAGTGGTTCTATGACCCTCCTGCGTTTGCATCGTGCTCTTCAATTTGTTGCAAGCTTTATTGACTCTATTCGTTTGTCGAAGAGCGATCAAATTGCTCCCATAGCTCGGAAAGCTTATGATGAAACTCTGGCTCGCTATCATGGCTGGATTGTACGCAAAGCTGTCCATTTGGCTGTATACACTCTTCCTACAAGAAAGCAAGTACTATCATTTTCCTGAAAGCGCACTGCTTGCTCTTTATTACTTGAAAAATTTTCAGCTAATGTCTCATCTGTCCGAACGTTTGAGCGAGGCGGAAACTGAGCAGATTATGCGCGAAGTTGTTGTGGAATGTACTGCCGTGTTTGAACGAGTAGATCAGTTGTACGTGGCGAAGCAATTGCACAACATTCCATAGGGTTAATGAGGTTTTTAACAAACACTTTTTATCCGGTCATTAGCAACCTGTTGAGCAGTCAATTTTTCTTGTCATCTCGATCGTGAAATGCTTGCCGGTTAGGCATCGAATATGGAAGAATACTATTGACATTGGCAATAGTGTCGATTTGGAAAATGCTCCTCGTGTCGCTGCTTTACGTAATCGTTTACGTTGCTTGCGCACCTGTTCAAGATGCACAGTTGGTTTTGTTTCGGCGTCAAATAGAATCCCATTCTGCCATTGTCAGTGCTTTGAGCAGTTTGATATTTTTCGTGGAGAATACGCAGCTCTTTTAAAAACAAAACTAAGCGCTAGAAATGCGTACCGGCTGCTTTTTCTCTATCACTCCGTTAGTGCCCGTATGGAGGGGGAAGTGTTTCTTCTTATTTCCGTTGAAAGTCATCCGTTTCGTATGTGACAACCTAACGTTAATCGTTTGCACATGTGACAAAGTACGACGGTATAGTTTTGACGTGTAAGAAAGAACTTACTAGCAGAATGTAATCGAAGAATTGCCGATGTCTAAAACGGGCTGCATTGTGCGTTGATGAATTTCATGGTGATGAAGTGGTCAACTTTTTCCCTTTTAAGGCAGTGAGTGACAAGTTTCGGTGTTGTTGTGGACGTGCTTCAAACCGCCTAACTTTTCTGTGCGCCAGCATGATGTCAAATGGAAGTTTTCACACTTGACCTCGTGACAGTTCAGGAAGAGAATGTCACTTAGTAAAAAAAGTGTCTAAGACGGGTTTTTAAGGTAAAGTTCCATGTTAAGGAAGAATTAATGCATGATTGGAGCAAAGGCTTAAAGAAACATCCAGCAGAATGCTTCCTCATCCATTTCATAATTATTTAAGATATTTTGTGAAAGCGTCTTCATGCTATGTTCGTGGGGTGTGTATGCAACGTAAATGAATGTTATTATCGGTCCAATTTCCAACATTATCGCATTATGTATATCTAAATATTTTAAAGCCTGTAACACATCCAGTTGGGTGAGTATCTCTTTAAACAGAATTTTAGTTACGAACAGTGACGTAAAGTTTTGTTACCGTTCCGCGAGATTCTTCACCGTCCAATTTTGGTAGTCCATATCTTAACTCTAATTTGGGTGAGTATAGGGAAGCTGAGAAGCTAATATGCATTCACTTGTAGGATGACCGTTTCAGGTGCTACCAACGTTCGAAATGTGTGAAATTTATAAATCGCGACAGTTGGTTGCTCACCAAAAAGGAATGTGGTTTGAAATGTAGAATTTGGTTTAAGAAGTTTTAGTTGCGCTCCTTTGAATAATATTTAAACTTTGACTTATGAGCTGAAATTCGGTTCCTTCCTTCAACATTCCTTAAAGACTTGAAGCCATCAAAGATTCACAAAATAAACCTATGCTTTGTTTTCGTGTACGAATTGCTCCGGACTTTCTTGGAGCGAAATTGCCACTTCCGCGGCACTTTAGTTTTGCGTGATTTCAATGCTCTGAATTAGTCATGCTTTTCCTGTATATTTCAGCTCTTGAATAACAAATACCGATGAGTCAACAATCAACGATGTTGACAATTGCCCGCAGTGAGTAATAGTTTGACACGTTTTAGTGCAATAAGAACAGTGGCGGGAAAACAATAAGCGGTATAATAGGCAACACAAGTTCTAAGCGATTTCTTTCTGCAGTGATAGAGTAAATGAGCTTTGTTTGTCTCCTACGTAATGGCAAACTTATTTTTGCTCGCACTTTTATGGCAGAGAAAGGCTTGGGAATATACAGTTCGTGGAGATCGCATTCTTTCTTTTTATTTTATCGTATCGTAAGCGTTGATGCACTTAGTGCTTTCGTTTGGAAGTGCGACAAAATAGGTGACTTTTAGTGGACATTACTAATTTGCATAAATGCTACTAAGCGAAATGTGGGTACTGCTTTGTTGGACCATTTCAAGTTTGCCTGACGAGGCTACGTCAGCTGCAGCTGTTGTCGCTTGTCTGAAATAGTCTTTCTGCTTTGCAATTACAGCGTAGGCTGTGTGCCCAATGGAATCCAGCCAGCACAACAGGTGAGTAATTCTGCTGACGCGATGATAACTGCGAGCAGTAATGCAGATCGATGCTGCTCGTTTTGGGGGCACATTTTTGTTCAGCTTTTTAAATACGTGGAAACTCTTTGTTGAAAAGGATCGTCGATAGTGAGATGAAGATTTTTGAAGTTCAGGTAGCTTACTGTATTAGAAACTTGATTTCGCTTTATTACGCAAACGCTTTGTTTTATCAGCATTGCTACCGATAACAGCTCTAAGCGGCTAAACGTCGTTACGCTTCGTTTTGTTCGCCGTTTCCTGTTGCCGATAGCGCTAACCGACGATTCAACAATAATATTAGCTTGCAAACTGTTTCGCAACTCCGGTTTTTTAGTACTCAATCGGTAAGCGTTCATTGCGTTGCTTTTCAAATTGTGCAAAAATTACGCAACTGTTTCCTGTAACCTAATCTTTCTATCTTAATTGGTAGCAACGAAAAGGCGAAAGCCGGTTGAAACATTCTTCCGCTTGCCCAATTCGTGTTTTAATCAGCGAATTGTTTTAGTTAGTATTAGTAATGCGTTTGCCTCTTTCGTGGGACCAAATTTTTTTGCTCAGCGCGTGGCCTAGTTACAGTATGAAAGATTCAAAGGTATTTTCGCCGGCAAATCATCTTTTAAATACAACTTGATTATCATTTCATATCTCAGGCAATTTTACTATTGCTCACTGTCTGTTTTGTTACTCATGCCATTAGCGTTTGTAGTCTTATTATTAATTGCGTCAAAATGGTTTTTCAGTGTTACTCTCTGCCAATTCTCTTTTTTGGTCCTTGCAACAGCATAAACGACTGTGTATGCGTTCGTCGATGCGTAACTGCTTAGGCTTGTAGGTCAATTGGTTTTTTACTTTTTTAAGTGTAGTACCTTTGCGTTGGCCTCTTGCAAGGCGAGTAGTTCAGCGCTTTCTAATCCCTAAGTGAACTATCCACATTTGATTGGAGCTGGTAGGCTGACGCAGCAGACACGATGTAGGTAGATAATTTTATTCGCGCCAGTTTGAAAATGCGGCAAAGGAAAAGTGACAAGTTAGTTTCTTTCTCCATGTTTACGACTGCCTATGTGGCCTACTAACTAGCACTTGCTTTTGACTTTATTTTTTCTCTTATAGCCGCCGTACGCATAATGGATGCCCTGTTTTCTCTGTACGTTTTTGTTGGTTGAGAGGCGGTCATTGGGCGAACCCGTTTTCTTTTATTTTTGGCAGCCTTGGTTGTAGGCTGGCACCTAAATGAGTATGAAGAGATTTTGGTTTCAGGAGAGCAACGATTGCCCATAGGAAGTTTTATACAGTTGAGGTTCCTCTGCAGGGAGGTTCCAATGCAAGTCACAGAAATTCTGTCCTCAAACAAAGAACTGTCGTATCCCGCAGATGGCTTTGCATTGTTCAATGTGTGTTCATCCTTTCCATATATCTTCACGTTGTTACAAGATGGAGCTGTCTTTAGTGAATTCAGCCCTTCCATTGGTTGTAGACTCTTTTTATCACGACTGTTGGTAATCAACGAGGGGAACGGCTTTAATGGGCTATTCAGTTGGGCTGCCTGTTTTCCTGCGTTCTTCCTCTATGATGTGACGCAAAGCAGTTTACAGTTTAGCGCAACTTTACCTTTTACCTTCTTGTATGCTTCTTGTAATGTCCTTCTATTGATGCCTCGTAATGGCCAGCATATTTGTCCAATGAAACCAGCGCTTTTCTCTGGACTAGTCTTGAAAGCATTTTTTTCCAGTGGCGTTGATGGGGTGAACATTCCTCCTGCCAACTTTGGAGTTCCCGTTTCTTTAGGTTGGGTTGCCGAAGGTGCCTTTCGTTGACATTCCGTTGCCACGATTACTTTAGCGCTATTCTCTTCGTGCTTGCTCAAATGCTCCAATCTGTCATTTTCCGAGCATGCAGTAGACTTCCCCTCTAACGTGTTAGCGTAAACAAGAGTACTGCACATTGTGACAACTGCTTTCTTTTTGAATTGTGAAATTTCAGGACGCTCCTTGAACCGCGTATTCCTTTGTAGTACTTTAAACTTGAATTTTTAAACTCAATCTTATTTCCATGCGTCTGACATTCATCGCCACGCTCCTTGTTTTTCTATGGTTTCCAAAATGCTCCTTTGTACATGTAAGCAGCTGCCATAGGGGCATTACTTCCAACGTGCGAATATGAGAATTATATAGTTCATGAAACTCAGTTTTGGAATTAAGATTCTAAGAGATAAATAAAAAACGAAAGTCGTTGTGATTACGGTTCGTCCTTACATGACAGTTTACAATGGTTAGCTACAGTACACTTTCTATGAATCGGAATTCACAATGGCGTGCATAAATTTAAATAAATCTGCGGCTAATAGCCGAGGTTCCTCCAGCGCTCCGAAGTGTCCCCCTTGATGAATTTCCGAGTACTGAACCAGTCGTTTGTGCTTTTGAGCAATGAAGCTTTCAGGATATGTCAGTGGTTCATGGGGGAAAGCTGCAACGGCAGTTGGGGTATTTACAGGAGCCCTGAACGATTGGAAAATGGATTTTCAGGCGCCCTTGGCTCACCTACTTACCCCAGTAAAGTGAAGTGATCTTTTTCCGTAAGAAATTCCCTGTAGTATCTTACGGAAGGCATGGCGCATTTGGTAACCCAGTAAATCATGACTTGGGTGATCAGTTCGTCCAATGAAAAGTTTAGGGTCAGGCCGCCCATGCTGAATGTAGTGTAATCGCGACGTGTCCACGTTGAATACTTCTCCAAAATGTAAGCTGCAAGTCCTATAGGTGAATCAACCAGGGCAGCGCCTAAAGAGGAGGATTCACAATGAAGGGGTATAAATGTGTAACTGGTAAGCGCACCAATGGTTTCCGGTTTTGTTGCTTGCAAGTGAAGGTAACCAGACTCAAAGATCCATCGGGAGAAGCGGCTGAGTACTTTCAGTAGTGTATGGAAATCGTCCGCGGAGGTAACATGAATGGGCACCACTATGTTGGAGACCAGTTTGATCCAGAGCTTTGGGTAGATAAACGGATTTAGGGTCACCGTGTTCAAATGCAAGCCGATCACTCTAAGCATCGTGCCAACTGGTTCAATTGTATCGTGACGTTAGCTATCAATTTTACCTTTCAGGGAAAAGCTGAGCCATGCTGGTGACCACTAGTGATCCCCACTGGTTTCCATAACAAAAGTATCTGTCGAAGTTTAGTCGTTTCATTAGTTTTGCAAATATTCTTGCCGTAGCCAACGTGCCACATCCTGCAGGTTTTTAGCGTAAAGATTCATCAATAGCCAAATTGCTATATCTACCTTTTTTCTTTGGCGCTTCGGAAAAAGCGTGACCTGGAAGGGATGCAACAACAACTTCAAAGGCGGGAAAACCGCTTCCATTCGTTTCCGTTCTCATTGGGTCGATAAGAAGAGGTATAATTTTGGAAAATTCAAAAAAACTACTAGGCCAACCGTGCACGAGCAAAATGGGATACACGCGATCGTACTTGCCAGCAGGCGGCTTTTGCCGAATAAAGTGTATACCCAATCCTTCAATTTTGGTGATGTAGTGGTCAAAAGCGTTCAGGGCGCCTTCCGCCTTGCGCCAATCGTACTCTTGCAGCCAGTAGTCTCGCAGCTGCCGCAAAAAGTCCCCGTTGACTCCGTATTCAAACATTGTCCATTCAAGAGGTTCAAAAATTCTGGAACGATTCAAACGTTCTCGAAGATCTTCTAATACAATATCGGCTACTTCAATTTTGAAAGGCTCTATTGTTTCATTGTCATCCGTGCGGTTGCCTTCGCCAAAGTAACCGTCCACAATTTCGGGAAGTTCTGCATCGGAAAGTAGACCCCAAATGTCTACACGGCTTAGTAGCATGACCGTGAGTACTGCCGTGCCGGTATTTACTGCCCTATTATTTATAAGATCCATTCTCTTTTAATTTTCAAAACTCAGTTGGTTTCGTACCGATAATCTGCCGTACGAATTGCTGCTTAACGTAATGACTGTAAATTTTAATGATTTTCAGGCACATGTTTGACCGAAGTTGACGTACTTGCAAATCTCTACTTCGCACTTGCGAAGCAGACGAATTTTTTTTACCGTTTCTGTATGAGCCAGCTTTCCTTTTTGGATAAGCAATCCCTTCTATTTATTATACCGCTTTTTAAACTGCGGTGAACATTTAATGCATTTTTTGAAAGTGCGTTGAGAAATTAACAGCTAATATAACTGTTTTAACAGTGGGCGTCAGGGAGAGAGACTGATAGCACTATTTTTGCACATTGATTTGGCCACTAGTCAACTGTGACAATTGGCCAAGTCGTGACTATTGTTGCCTGGGAGAGATCATCAACTAGAAAAGATGAAAGGAAGCTTCTGACGAAAAGGAAATTTTGATAGTCATTTCCTTATAGTTGATTTGCCCATCTTTCGTAACATCGATTGAACTATTGCGTAGCTAAGACTTGATTGAAGTTACCGCGAGACAACAAGTGTGCAATTTTTTCTGCTGACAACAGCTAGCACAACTTAGGGAGCAATCGACTTTCCGTGCTGACGTTGGCAGAGTTGTCCCAGTGGTGGTCATAGCCCAGTAAAACTTTATGAACAGCAAAATAGCACGTAAGGGAGCGGATATCATTTTATCGGTGAAGTGCTCACTATGCAGTAGTACAAAGAGAGACGGCTTTCAGTTCTTCTGGGCAATAAACATTCTGTTTTGCTGTGGTTGTGTATTTTTCATTTCACAAGCGCACGTAATATGAATTTGGCATATTAGCAGCCACGCATAATGATGTTCCGTGATCGCAGGAAAAGCAAATTCTAGCAATACAAGGCAGTGTCGCCTTTTATATACATCCTAATGCAGTTTTTTGGTTTTTTCCTGAAAACAGGGTTATTCTTTGCCATTATTATCTTTAGCTGATCGAGTAAGGCAGCGTTCTCGCTACAGTAACCGTTTGGGACCACTGCGTAAGCAATTCTTCATCAATGCATGTAGAAGTTTACCATCGTAATCGTTTCCTTCTTTGCCAACGATGGCGACCTTAAAGAGTAACCATGCAGGCGGACTCTATGAAAGTTTCATGCTCTTTCCGTATGCATGTTTGAAGCGTTTTGCAGAGTTGTTATTATTATGCAGTGAAACCAAATTATCTGACTAAGTTTGGTCAGGGGTAAACACTGTGTCAAGGCCTTCTTTTATTCTATCACTGTTTGCCTGTAGACTTATTCTGTATGTGACAACTAAGGTTGAGTACAATTGCTGTCAGGATCGTCAGCGGTTGCCATTGATTTGCCTTCATAGCACTTGTCGACCTTGTCATTGCCAACAAGTGTGTGCCTCAGTGGCAGCGTTCAAATGAATCTTCTTACTAATTTCTGGAAAAGTTGCTTTGAGGAGAAAAGTTTCGCTTTTCTCATGGTTCACACATCGAGGAAGTGTTATGAAAGCGAAAAGGTCAATTCTTTAACTTCTGAAGAGCAATGAAAGGATTCCTCTCTTTCCAAAGCAATCGGATGGAATAAGAATTTAGACCAATGAACTTTCGCCGCATAATTCTCTCGTTCGATCGATAAATACGAATGGATAATGAGCACTTGACAATCAGTTAAGCGTTGATATTAATAGTTTTAGTTAACTGTTTCTTTGCTGTATAAGCTGGACATAATAGCGTAGTTGATTTCAAGGCCGCTGTCTATCATTAAAAAAACATTTGAAACTATTTGTATGAATGCTCGCCAAGTAATGACAGGAATGGAGCCCTTCCATTGCTATGTTACTATTCATATCTACAATAGCTTTCTTATGTTGACTACAGGTCAGTGCAAGCGTGCTCATCCTGTAGATACTCTAATTGGCTTTACATGAGCTTCTTCAGCAATTGAACAGCAGTGTTTACCTTAAGCATGCTGAGATTTTTCAGCTGATAGGAGAAAGCGGATTTCTACCCGTTTCAAAGGGAATTCTGTTTCAATTCGGGCTAGTATTTAAGAGCACATACTCTTCTGTTGCTTCTCCAGCAGAGAGTGACTGCATATACGCAACGTGGGTGACAGGAAAAGATTTACGTTTGACTTTTCTGGCACAACAAGCCTCCAAGACGTTCACAGCATAGCTATTGCTGTTGAAGCAATAACGTACTCCACATCTTTGTATACACTCTTTTTGTAAAGCAGACAGTGAGAGAGCTAGCATGCCGCCAGCTGACAGAGAAGGAAACAATATATAGAATTTACACGTAGGAATCAAGCGAGCTGCGGCCACTGGCATTTGTCATAAAGCTAGAGACCACCACCCTGCTGTTCTTATAAGAAGAACCGCGCAGAACTGGCGACAGCGAACGACCGTTACCATCTTGTTGCTGTTGTACTGCTTCCGATGAATTTGCCTTCACGACTTTGCCAGTCATTGTATTCAACGTTGATGGTGCAGTGACCATACATGACGGCAGGCTTCGTGCACCCATAGCGCCCAGCAGCTTTCTATTATTAAAGCGACCGTCGTAGCTGTCCTCTGCATAATAGAATAGAATTGTAATTGACAAGATACTAACAAAGAAGCTGTGTCTTAACGTAAACAGCTGCTCCAAGAAAGACTAAAGCAGGCAATGCCATATAATCACCCTCACGTACTGTTGTAATGACTTGGACTACATCCTTCCTCGGAGGAGACAATGTCCAATGATTCGTCACTTTCGTTAGCGGCAAAACTGTCAGCGCTGTTCAGTCGGCTCGTTTTGCCAAAGTAGTGAATCCACTTTTCTCTGCTATTGTCCTTTTTCATTCGCTTTTCTTTGGCTCGCCTATTTTGGAACCAAACCTATGAAAAGAAGAATGGCGTAATACAGCTCAGAGTAGGGAGGGTTGATTTTTGGTTGAAACCTGTACGACGCGCATGTCCAAACCGGTATCATGTGCTAGCCGTTCCCGAACATGCCTAGCTGGTTTGGGTGACACTTGGTAAGCTTGCTTCAGCGTCTCCAGCTGCTTGGCACTTATGGTTGTTCGTGGTCGCTTGTTTGAAGCGTCCAAGTCTAAATTGGAAGTTCCAATAAGGTTGAATAAGCTTACCCAACCTTTATTCTTCGTAGTATCGTAGTCTTCTTTGCATACGAGCTTTCCATCTTGAGGCATCAGATAGAATTCGTCACCGGTGGCCATTTCGCGTTCGCATACGGCGCACTTGAAGCACTGTAGGTGGTAGACATGATCGTGAGCTTTGCGAACTACTGACCGGGGAACAATGCCTTCCTTGCAGGCGGCGCACTTTGTTCCGAATTTCCTGAATTGTAAAAGGAGTGTCAAAGGACGCAGTTGAGCTGCCAAATTCGACTGACCGAAAGAAATCGTTTTTGCAATATATCCTGCTCTCTTTTGAGTAGCATTTGTCCTGCAATTCCTCCTTGCAACTGTAGCATCGTAGGCATTGGGAATGGTACGACTGGTCGAGAACTTTGAAAATGAATCTGTCCAATATGGGCTCTTCGCATTTAGCGCAGCATGGCGAGTTGACTGAAAAAATAGGTGCTCCCAGTTTGAAATGACAGTGTCGACCAATGGTATGTCCACTTTCCGTACGCCTATTGGACATTTCCTCTTGGTTGTATTCATCCGCGCTACTATTACTACTACTGATCATTGAACCATTGTTGTTGCGTAGCCATTCCTTACGACTATCCCGCGCAATTTATCCCGTGATTCAACTAGGCACATATGGTTGGTAACCGTAATGCGTCATGGAAGCTCATCGATTGACCCCTGAAAAGGAGGGCAGCCAACCGGCACTCGCAATCCATCGTCATATCGATCCTCATATGACCACCGACGCTCCTCGCTCAACTGTGGGTGATCAAAATTTAATGACTTTAAGTTGCCATCCGGATTACGTTCTCTCTCTCTCTCTCTTTCTTTGATCATCTGGGCGCATTACAAAATGTCAAAACGCCTGAGGTTCTCTAGCCTACCGTATCAGCTTTACAGTATGGAAAGGCTATCGCTTTATCACGCGATAAATTGGAGCACCGCAGGTGGGCTCAATGAGGCGCCAGTGTTTGTAAGCTAACACCATCCCCCGTCGGGGGCCACCGGCGAGCTGAGAGTGCGTGCTCGTCGCTAGTCAGGCGACGTTGGTCAATTAGAGGACAACAGCAACGCGGGCCCAAACCATATGGACCTAGATTTGATGACGCCTACGTAATGGCTCCATTCCGGTCGAATGATTTAATCGTGCAGCCATACAACGAGCATTAGTGTCATTTTCCAGTGGACGGACAAGATGGAAAACCGCTGTTGTTTATAGCCAACTCCATTGTGCTCTCTTCAAGGTGGACGGAAGCGTTGAAAAGCCAATGTGTCATCACCGCTTGATCCGTCCACGATCAATATAAGGGCTTTTGGATTACACACCACACTTGTGCATTTAGAAAGAGGAGCTCATCTCTCTAAGCTTCTCAGCGGGCTAACCATGTGACCATTGGAGCCCTCGCTTGTTCTAAGCAAACTAAGATGCCCCCAGTCGGGTAAATGGAACAGATTTGGGCGTTGATTCCATTTCCAAAGTGCAGATGTTGTTGGGATCAGTGGTCAGTGAAATTTGACTACTTAATAAGGCGCTGACTCGTAAGAAGAATTTTGCCGTAGCAGCGGCCAGGTGCGGAAAAATGGACAACAAAAAGAGTGGAATAATAAAGACGGGAATGAATGATGTACGTGGGGATTTATGGATAAAAGTCTAGAAATGGCACCCACCTGTGTCGGAAAGAAATGAACTGGTGATCACGGGAAAGGAGACCGATTCAGACTCATCTCGAGAGCCTTTGACGCGGAGCCCTTTTGCACTGCTGCCGTTAGTTGTCATAGCAAAAACAAAAGACTTTGCGAAAACAGTGAGCACTGCCGATGAACAGATCAGAGACACGCTCTGATGGGAATTGAAAGCTGCAGCCTAATACGGTAGAAATAGTGGAACGTAAGCTGAGCTCATCTTCGTCGCCCGAACAACCAATCAGGCGGTATCCCAAACAGCGTCAGGTAATCGATGGCGAGCCATCAGCTTGATGACTTCTAAAACCTGGAGACCGGTTGAAGAGTGCACATTGATTTCCCTGATGGGTACTAGTCGGACTTTTACGGTGCCAACCTTGTTGAATACGAGTCACGAACCGCCGACTCCAAGCGGAGACAAGATAACCCTTGTCAAATGTGTCACACAACCAATAGTTCAGCAACGACGAGGACACACTCGCGTTATACGACGTTCAAGCATGATGGCGAATTGGTTGGGCAAAAATTTGGATGGGACAAAAACTGTTTGGTCTTCAGACCTAAGAAACAGTTTACTTAACAGACGGTGCAAAGCGACGGCGAGGCAACGTTGAGGGAGAAAAGGGACGATTTCACTTGGCAATTGCTTGCGTGCGCAACGGCCACAGAAGCTTGGCAAAAGACGAACTGTAAAGCAAGCGCGATCAGCGGACCTCAACCAAAATCTTCCTTTTCTATGACGTAAGAACATGGAAAGTAGCCCATCTGAAAAGACGAAACGCTGAACTGACCAAAAGGGCAGACGCATCTTATTACCCTGCCGTTGACCATTCCTCTCCACCATCCACGTTCGCTGTCCTTCTTGCTCAGTATGATCACCAGGTCGTTACGCCGGAAAGAAACCATATTTGGGGCAGTGGCTTCAAAGTCGTGCAGAGCGATTGCAAAGCCCGTAATAATTGCCTTAACGGGTATTTTCAACGTTGTATCCAGGGCGCGGAAGCTTTGTCTTAAATTATGATCCTCATAATGATTGACCAGTTCAACAAGGCTAGCAAAGTAGAGGTCCGTGTCCAGGTAGAAGCGATTGTCACCCATTTCCACCTTTAGATGCTTCACCTCGTAGCGTTCGTTGAAATAGCTGCAATGTTAAGTCGGCGTTAGTCTGACATAATAGGATCATGACTAGTCGACCTGATGCTTATTGCGTACTGGGAACGCGCCCTGCTGAAGCGCACCAGGAAGGTGCCCATTGGAAGACCCTTTATCAGTTGTTCCGCCCTAACCCTGTCCAACTCTCCGACGTACCTAAAGATAAGGAAAGTTGACTAACTACACGAATCGCTCCGAATGTAGAACTACCATGGGTAGTGTGAGAGCTCTTCAAGATTGACGTAGCCGAGCGAAGAAAGGGACGTTGGTCTTGTTACTTGCTGAGCGGATGAAACATTGTTCCAACGTGTCAGAGGAAGGTTACTTTGATCTGCGGCCGTTTGGCTTTTTCTTTTCTCTTCTATCATATTGTGCCACGTTGTCCTCTTCACCACGTCCGCCTGCGCAAATTTATGTCTTTTAGTAACTTATAGTCAATGTTTAACGCCCACGCACTAGGCAACGCGACCGGCTAACTTTGAAAGCAAAATTCAATGCAATGCATTTCAAAGGTCGCTTCCCACTTGTTGATTAACTCAGAAGGCAAAGCTTCGGCTAGTTGAGGGCCGAACAGGATTGGCCGGTCACTTTAACTTGATGCAGAATCAGGGACAGTGGGCATTTTTACAAGCAAGCGCGCGATGAGCTGCTCAAATAAGCTGTCCGTGCTTATAAAAAGCAACTCAAGCGGAAAAAACTGGTCCCTTGTAAGTTAAAGAGTTGTCATTAAAAGGAAGTTGAGTTTCATTTCCGAGAGAGACTTAATGTACGGACGGAAATTAGGTTTACAAATTTTGAATATTCACGTTTCAGGCTAACAGAGACAGTGATGTTCAGGTTATCATCGCCCCGATGCAGTCATTCTCAAAATAATCGTAAGCGATAAGGCAAACGTATCTGCTCCAATTTAGAAATGAGTTTCTAATTAACCAAGAAGACGTTACGCTTCTGCGTGAAAAGACGTCAACGGAGCCTTTAGGGGACTTAGTCAGCTTCGCTAATGCGCATACTGTTCGAACAGCAATGCCGTCTTCCGGCTCTTACGTTTAAAGTGCAACATCGTCGTTATAATTACTTTAAGAGGCGACCTAAGTTAAACGGATTAGGTCATTGTGTTTCGACCAAATAAGGATTTTCAATGCAGCACACAGCTCTTCACTTTTTTCCATCAACTGAAAGTTCCATTTCTAACTTTGAGATAAAAAAGAGCTTCCTACGACGCGAAAACCTTTTACGCGCTTGTCAAATCTGTGACGTTAATCATGATTTTGTTTGTCAACATTTTAAACGCTCTATCTAAAATTGGCAAAAAAACGCCAAACATGGCAGTAGAAACGGAAACAAATGTTGTAGTAAAGTTACACGTGAAAAAGTTTGCACCGATGATCGGATGGGGCTTAACATTTGAAAAACAAAGGGAATGAAGGAAGCTGCGTTTTACAAACCAAAAAAATTGCTTCATTGATTCCCTTTTATTAATAAATAAAGAGTAGTGCGTAGAAGCGAAGTTGATTACCTGCTTGCGGACGTACTCTGGCAAGAAGAAGCCCATTTGGCCAGCGTTGTCACCTTCATATACGCGGCCGTACCAGTAACCTTCGCGACCGGCACATCTGCTCAACAGTTGTATGACATCGTTCTCTTTGAAAGACAAAAAGTCCGGCCCTCCTTCGCCCATGTAAGGCGCTATGGCGACATACTTTTGACCACCTGAAAGGTTGAACACTGGTCGACAACTTTCGAATGGCAAAACGTCTGACCCTCAAGTAGGGTTGGCGACCGAAGCAGTGTGTCGCGTCGTCCGCAGGCCATCATCGACTTGATGCACTCCTTGTGAAGGGAAATGCCGCAAACTGCGAGAATAGCAGACCGTCTTTGCACAGCCTTGTCGAAAAATCCCACGGCGAAAACCTACTTATGCACTGGTAGCCTTGGAAGAACAAACCACGGAGAAACTTGTGACAACTGTCGCACTCGGTCGGTCGTTCAAAACACTTGTACGACAGAGCGTGTTCAGTAAGACGGGCCGTAGGAGGACTGACGTTATCGCTGGCAAAATAGAATGTCATTTCGCGCGTGTATGTTATCGTCTTGTTGAATTAGCACAAAACAATAGGTGATTCGCGGAAGGCACAACTGCCCAACCTATTGAACAATAGCCATCAACCCGTCCTGATTCTATTCCATCACAGAGAGCACATAATTTCAGGCATAACGTCATTGACGTGCAGAGAACAAAAAAATGCTATACAATTGCATACCAGCTGAGAAACAATAGCTTCGATTGATAAGTAGGAGAACTTACTACGCCGTCCTCAATGAAAACATCCAACTGCTTCTGGCCTCGTCCGACTTTGTGTGCATTACGTATGTCTTCGTTGAACTTCTCAATTGGAAACCGAAGAAGGACTTAAGGAAAAAAGCTACTTCACGCAACGCTTATAATGATAGGGACGAGGGCATTCTTACCTTTTGGTTCGATTTACGACTACTCCTGAAGCCATGGTTCGTGTCGAGCACGTCCTCCAATTCGTAGTCGCTAAGAATCAACGCGTCCTTGTAGCTGTATCTGTTTCCCTGAGAAATTCCACACAAACTGAAAAAAAAGGGGACATCCCATCGTCTCCTACCTTTGTTGGTTTGCAGATTAGCAAAACTTTGTCAAAGGCAAAGACGTATCTGTAAAAAAACAATCAACTATACGCAAGGTCAACAATAGATCCGCAACATGGCTACCTGTTCTTCTGCTTTTTTTCCACATCCGATCTCCTTTCGGCGAACAAGGTTACCTTAATGTCTCCGTCCTTCAATGGGCGACCATAGTCGATTAGAGAGGTATTTTTCGGCTAAACAAGCACATTGTTTGCGATCAATGAAGCGACACCTTTAACTTACAAGCCATTCGGTTAAATTGTCTATGCTAGATTGTATATCGCGAATAATTTGCTGCGTCTCGCAGTCGCGCGTTACCTCGTTCAAGTACAAGGAGAGATCCTAAAATAGGTGCGTTCAAAAAATTGTCAATGTCCCTGAAAGTGAGTTAAGTAAGTCACTTGCCCGCATTGCATCCCAACCAAGCGAAAGGGACGTACGCTCCTCGCAGTCTTCCGGCGTATGCTTAAGCAGTTCCTTGAAAAAAGACGAAACGTCGAAAAGGTTTACACTTCGTTTCGTTGGAAAGGAGAACCTTCAAGAGAAGATGATACTTTAGCACTCGTTGCATTGGCACGACAAGTACATCTTGAAGGCGGAACTTATTGGCGTTTGCTTCCAGTTGGCAAGCCTGAAATAGTCTGAATTTACGCGCTTCAAATTTATTTGAACCTAACTACTATCATCATATAATACGGCAATTGTTAACGGCGCATACCAATATGCTTTGACGTATTGTACTTTTCTCGGTGCAAAGCTCGTCGATTTTTCGCTGAGCACCCGAGAGACCGCTGCAGTAGTCGCTGTAGCAGCAGAACAATCTTTTGTACTTTACGAACACGTCACCAACGTGCGCTCGTCCGGGACCGTTGGTCGACGACGTTCCCTCTGTTGCCTGTCCGAACCAGAGCCGGGCGGAGACAAGTATTTCGGACAAGAAAGCTGTATGAACCCGATGTAACACCTGATGTATTCTATTAGCGAACACAGCACGTCAAAAACATTTAAGTAATTTACCGGAAGATTCATAAATATAACGTTGTGGTCCTCCGGTCTGAGTGTATCCTTGAGCGGATTGTAGAACCTCTGCGGGAACGGCAGTTGAAGGTGGTCGCCCAACGAAGGTCCCAACTTACTTGCATAATCATTTCCAAACTGTTTACATATTTGCGTTCAGTATCTACCAACTCTTTGATGCAATGTTCTAACTGATCCTTTGCAACGAATTCCTGTGGGTGTTGTATTCTTCAAAGTGTTGTAGAAAAGAGTATATCGGTCATGAATACCTCTTCTTCCTGATGCAAAGGGGCTTTGGTCACAATATGGTCATATATTTGGTCGCGTTGGACGTCGCTAGCTTCGCTGTAAAGTTCTCCGTCCAACTCCTTTGATCTAAGAAAAGGTAGAATGAACGGAAGTGACGTCAATAGTATTCAAGACAAGTACTCCGCCGTTTCGGCCAGTCTGCGGTAAATTTCGCTATTATAGTAACTGGGCTGCGCATCATCGTCGTCTTGGTCATTCGATTCGGGAAAACCGCTGCGCAATAAAGATACAAAAGTGGAAAATTGAAAGACAAAGTTCGCGACAGCTACTACCTGACGCCGGAGGAAAGAGCAAGCTTGGAATGAGACAGCTTAGAAAGGGTTAGCAAAAGCTTCCCGAAATTGGAAGCTCTGTAGATCTCAATTGGCTCGCACAAATCGTCGGTTTTCAGACCGAACAAATTGTGGCATGCATTCAAGAACAAGGATATATTTTTTGTGCAGGAAAACTAAAGGTACACGCACACGTAGTATCGAGCAAGAAAACGCGTAAGGCATTTCGCAAAGCCAACCTGGGATAGTTGAGGACGCAAATTGACCTCGTTCATGTCGATACTGTCCCGGTTAAGGCGATTGACCAGCTGACACAGAAGGACACCATCTCGAAGCGCCTGGGCAAAGTCCAACAGTTCGGCTCTGGGTGACATGACACGATGGTTGCGATCCAGAACCCCGCAACGAACCATCCACTGCGCGCATTGCTTCCAAAAGTCGTTCGTTTCGCTCATTTTGCATGCCAACAGCGAACAATAAAGGCTAACCACAAACGACAGACGGAGATGCAACTACCGGAAACGTTGGTTTAAGAGAGACAACAACAAATCACCGTTCGGCCAAACGCTGTTCATTTGGAATACGCTTGTCGAATACGTCATTTGGACATTTTAAAAGTCAACAAGATGCCCAGTAAGTCCGGTGTGGCAAAAAATTGCGCCTTTTTTAGAAACCTACAGTACAAACTACGATACGCAACAAGTGTGATGCTTAGGTAAAAATAAAAACTTAACTTTGCTTAATTAATTGCAGCTTGCGCCATAAAACTAGTTAGCCAAAGCGTTGCCGAATTGGCAAATTGGGAAAGACGTATTTCGTTGTCGCGTTTATTGCCTAACCTGGCGTTGTACGAAACTTGAGTATCGAAGTGTACTGTAGACTTTTCTTCACCAGCGGAATGGTTGAGCATACAAAAAATGATCGATCAACCTTGACGTCAAGTTGGAATAGTGCTTTTGCGTAAGGTTGTTCTTGTATCAGGAAAGTGCTACTGCTTCTTATCATTTGCGGGGGCGAAACGTGGCTGTTGAATTTGACTCGTTCGGTTTCCTTTGATTTGTGAAATTGGAAGACACCGGAGCGCGATGTTTCGCAAGCGTACGGTGCGAAATTTGCGCCGAAAGACCGCTAACAGTGACTCTAGCGAAGGGGAGCGCGAGAATGCCGAGTCCGGGCCTACTGCTAATGTTCCTCCGCCTGTGGATACGATTCCAGCACCGTCGCACGTTACTGGGAGCGCAGCTAGTTTGCTAAGTTTCGCTGAGGACGTGGAAGGTCGACCAGCAGTTGTTGATTCAGAAATTTTTCATTAATCTATTTACTTGCAGAGGAAGGGTGTACGGTTAAGTTTGAAAAAAAGACAAAGGTTCGACGTACTCCAAAGTCTCTGTTGAAGCAGGAAAGTGGTGAAATGGTCTTTACGAAATCCTACAAAAGCAAGCCAACAAAGCCACTGGAATCGGAGAGCAAAGAAAAAGTGGAAACTACAATTACGGTAAGAATGTACCATTCCTTTTGCTTTGCCATGTTTCTTCGGTTTAGCAAAGTAGCAACCGCACGGAAGTGCTGGTGGTTGAATCCGACGAAGCTGTTGTGGAGGTTTTGTCCGAAGTGCCAAGCGATGACGACGACGAGGAATTCCAAGATGTCCTGATAGGTTAGCGTTTGGCGGTTGCTTTCATTTTTCGTTTTTTCCTAATATTTCGTAGGCGGCCGTATCCCGGACGCAAATCTAATTCATAAAGCCCGCAAAAAGCGAGAACGTGCCAGGGAGGGAACCGCTTTACCGGAAGTGATCACCTTTAAGGATCCAGACAAAAATCGCAGTACACGAAGACTGGTTCGTGAGGAGGACGATTCCGAAAGCGACGAAGAGCGATATAAGTTTTACTCTCGTCTCGAAAGCAAAGCTGAAGAAGAAAGAAGAGAGGTGCAGGCAAATTTCGTATCTGTTGAACAAGGTTGTTCTTGTTGTAAGTGTTTTAATGAATGTTAGGTTACCATTCATACTGTAGATTCGGATGAGGAGAGGGATGACGAACTTGAACGATGGGAACAAGAGCAGATGCGAAAAGGTGTATCCTTTCAAAAGGTAAGCATAAGTTATTCATGCACTGATTATTCCATTTGTACTATATTATTAGCTTGCTTATTACAAGAAGGAAATCAGCGCTTGCGCAGGGCTTGACAGCCACCGTGAAGATGGTAGTAAACCTTCCGGGCCTTACAGTGAAATCAACGAACCACTTCCGATGGATTTGGAAGTTGATCTGGAACAAACGGAAGCTGCTGGTTCCTTTGTCTCAGGGAGCAGACGAACCAAGCAGTTCCCGGCTGAGTTTTACGACGATGCTTCAGCTATTGCTTCGGCAGACGATGCCTATCATAAGTGCATGAAGAAAGTTAAGGAGTCGTAAGCGGACATTGACCTTCCAATGCTTTTTATCAACTCTGCTCTGTTGCAAAGGTTGAAAGAATGCGAGGAGAACCATCAATCGAGGTTGAATACTCTGACTGGACTGCACGAGCGGTTGGAGGAAAATGAGCAAATGGAAACGCAGTTATCCAATGCGAAGCCTTCATTAATAATGCAGTACAATTTCTTCCAAAGATTGAACGTATACGTAAATAGTTTGCTCGATTGCTTGAATGAGAAGGTGACTTAAATTGCGTAGACGATTTCTAAGTTTACCGCCGTATGTTAAGGTACCCAAAATTGATATTCTCGAAAAGGAAGCGATCGATTATCTCCAGCGGAGATCTGATTATTTTATTCAAAGACAAAAAGTTGATATCAACGATCAATACGACGATTGTATGGCATCTGCTTCCGGTAAGGCAAATAGGTCTTTTGCTTTATGATGTAGCCAAATTTTTTCAAGGCTTAAAAGCTAAGTCAACGGACCCTGAAAAAGTGATGCGAATCGCAGAGCGCGAGGCGAGACGGTTTGCATATTGTTGCTTGTCCACTTTTCGTCACTAATCACCGATCATTGTAGGACTCGTCGTCGACTGAAACGAGAGAAGTGCGATAGCTCCGAAAGTCATTGCGAAGGAATGTCCAGTGATGATGAGGACACTTCAGCTCGAATCTCCGAGTTTTGTTCCAAGAAAGGTAGGCGAATTAAATTTGCATTATCATTATTAACATGCCTTAGACTAGACAGGTGAAACGGTTTATACTTTCGGCAAACAGCATAGTGGACAAGAATCTATTGTTTTTTTTTCAGATTCGTGGGCAAAGAGCGCGGAGGAATTGTTCGTCGACGTTGCAGACGAATATGGAAAGTTCGAGTCGGTTTGCCAACGTTTTTCGGAATGGTACGACAAGTATCCCGTTTTTTACCGCGAAGCATTTGTGACTTTGTGCCTGCCGAAATTGCTAAGTCCGTTTATTCGCTTGGAAATGCTTGGATGGACGCCGCTCGAGGTATTGTATCCTGATTACTGTTAATCAATTTGAAATTGACAGTATGCCACCAGGTCAATTACAAGCCGTTGGATTCGTTCCACTGGTATCAGAGTCTTTTGTTGTTCGGTTGCGGGAGCGGTCTACCCGAGGAGCACTGCATTGTTGTCCTAATACCGACAGTTGTAGAAAAGGTAGTGTGTCCTCTTTTAACAGGTATGCTGCATATATCTTGTAAATGATTGTAAGTGCGCGTTCCGTGCGCTGTATTGTTCCTTTGACGTTCGATAGGGCAACTGTGCTTTTCTTCTCGTTGTAGAATTGGTGAAGAAGGTTTGGCGTCCCGCCTCGTCGAGCCAAACGGAGCTGCTCTGCTCCTTTTTGCGCCATCTCTTTTCTACTTACCCGACTTTGACGGGCGAAAGCAAAAGGACAACACAGCTTTTGGACGCTGTATACAATCGTTTCGAAAAAATGCTCAACGACGAGATCTTCCTGCCAATGTTTCCAAAGGAGTATGTTGGCTTTTCTTTATCATCTTTTTCCTTTTCGATGCTCATTCCATTTTTAGCATTCTTGACGTTCGAAGCACTGGTGCGTTCAACTTTTCCGAGCGACAATTTTGGTTCTCAGTCAAGGTTCGACCTTGTCTTTTGTTTTGTTTCTTTTTTAGTTAGTCGCTTCGATCTTTAGTGTCTCAAGAATGCTCTACTCTTGCGTGGCGTACTGTCCGATCACTCGGTGAAGAAGTTGGTATTCGACGGTTTGCTGAATCGTCATATAATCGCGAGGCTCCAAAGCACGCCAGCTGTTGATATGTCAGTTTGGACAAAGACGGAAGCTGTAATTCTACTCGAACTTATTACTCCGTGATTTTTTAAAATTGAATTTAGCTGTGCGACTTAATACCGCTCGAATGGACCAATTGCCCCATCAACGAGTGGAGCCAGTCGAGATTTGAACCGATAAGTGGTTTATTGAAAAAGTTGTCCAAAAATTTAAATGGCACTAAAACCACTGGTGCACGGTAATCATGAATGCTAACGGAGCTGACGCAGTATAGTTAACCAAAGTTTTCTTCCAGAAGCATTGACAGGAAAATAACGACGCTGCTAAAGCGTTTCAATTCGGCGAAGACGGCCAGTTCAAAAGGCGAAAGTTGATCAGCTTCGTCATCGTTGCTATAAACTGTCGGAACGACTCGCGTACTCACAGTACGGAGTTTCAATTCGCTATGCACAAAAATTTAAACTTCTGTATTAAACTTTTCCACTTTTAGAAGTCTTAAGAAAGTTGGCAAAAGCATTTCGCAACTTGAAACGAATTGTAATAGCATACTGTAGCAGTTCGCAGCGCATAGTACTTGAAGATCACTTTTGTACTTCCGCTGTAGCTGTTATTGTGGCGTTTATTTTTACAATTAAGAAATTTTTTTGTTCTACGTACACAGATGTGTGGCCCAAAATTAAGCGAATGTTTGCAGTAAGAGAACGTTTCGCGCGCCTGCTGCGCGGGTGAATTGTATTTGTTACTTTCGTTCGGCTGGGCCTTTTTTTTAACCAGGAAAAATATCTGTTCGCGCGATTACTTGCTTCCCCTTTTTTCTTGTTGACGTTGTCGCAAATTTTGGCACGCGTTTAGGTGAACTGAACTGAAATTTTAACAAACTTGCAGATCAATTTGCCCATTACCGTGACGTTGGCACGGCATTTGATAAACGTCTCCTTATGGATTTGTTGTTGTTACGGATGTGGCGAAACGTTGTGCAAGGTGGAATTTTGCCCTTGCTGCTCGTTTATTTTTATGCTGCAAGGCCGAGTTCCTGCAGAGCCACGCAGAAGAACGTAATCGCCTATGTGCAATCCAAATGGGCGGATACTCCTCTTGTCGTTGAAGCCAGGTGAGTACATTGGTGTCGTAATGTCAAAATCGTTGCCTATTTTTGTTAAGTGAATTTATGGCTCACGAAGGAGACGGATACTTTTGGAAATTTATTGAAGTTTTAGGAAAGAATGAAACAGACTTGGGAAGCGGTATGAGCGATTGATAGCTTCACAAATTGTCGTTCTTAATTCATCCATTTTTTCCAGCAACCGATGAAGGTATTTACGAACGGTTGATTGGTATTGCCAAATCGGTGCTTGATTCCAAATCGCGCGTGAAACTTTTCCAATTCGCTCTTGCCATTCGTTGCCATTCTCCATCTGTGGAAATGTATCGTCAATTGTCTTTGTCGCTTTCTGGACGACCCGCCGGACATGTTTTTGTTGATGTGCACGGACAGCTGTCCAGTAATATCAATTCGTTGGATGAACTTCTCAGTCAGGCGAAGCAAAGGTGAACTTTCTGTGCGTTCTGACATTGAGCAATTCTCAAAGAGAGGAATGGAACAAATTCGTGCAGTGAAGCATTTTGTACGTTTAAGGTCTCCTGCGATCTTCTCTTTCGACCATATATACGCAACAAGGTCAAATAAGGCGAAAAAATGGACAATTCTCTACGCGAATCTCGAAAGCAATGAGTTCATTGCATGGCATGATCTGTTGAAGTCGCGTGCAATCAAAGGAGAGCTGAATTACGTTTTTCGCCACCTACCTCGCGTAAGCCTGTTCTCTCTTTTTTAAAACTAGCATTGAATGGTGTTTAAGGTTGGTAAAGGTAAAGTACCTTTGTCTGGTTATTCCGTTGAGTTGGCTATCAAAAGTACCGAGTATAAAGCTCAAGATGACACAAAGATCCGCTGTAAGTTTATAGATGACTATCTTTGTAATCCCATTGCTTCAAATTAAGCTAAGCCAACTGCTGGAGCCAATCTTACGGACGATGGAGACGAGGAGGAGGCTGATCTGGACGGTTTTAACATACGGTTGCTCAAGTATTTCATTTTTTCCCATTTTAGGCAATTTCATTTTACAATGGTAGTCTCTTAGGTTGCTGCATCCCGAATTAAGGGATAGATTGGATGAATTCAAATTGCATTTGTTGGAGGCTGACGAATTGGCGCCCCTTAAGGTTTGGCAATTGCAAGACTTGAGTTTTCAAGCCGGTCAGCGCGTCCTGCTGGCAGCCAAGGAAGACGTATTGCATACGTTGCAAGAGCTGAGCCAAAATTTTCCTTTAATGGCTAGGTTGGTAGCGAGTTCAAAATTTCCTAAACTTCCTTTTTTTAATAGTTTTGCTCTATAGGTCGATTTCGTTAACGGCTGTTAAACCCGAGTTTCGCAGCGAAGTGGAAACTAATCAAGTAAGTACTATTTGACTTGTTTCAAAGGCTACTTTATTCTTTTCACCTCCAGGAAGCGTTTAGCGAAATTGGAATTGAACCCGGCAACTCTGCAATGTTCATTAATGGCTTGCGTATAGATCTCGATGAGATAGATATATTTTCTCTATTGGATAAGCTGAAGAAAGAAGAACGTCTTTTGGCAGGCTTCTTCGACATGGGATTTCGCGTAAACGGAAGAGAGAGAGAGAGAGTAAGAGAATAGCAACCTCTGCATTTTGTTTGTTCAGAAAGAAACGCAATCGCTTTTGTATCGGATATCCAGTGAAACAAGCTGGTCCAAGTTCGCTCTTGACTATACGCAATGGCTTCCGGATGTAAGTTGGCGTTTGGGGAGGAATGTTGCTTATTAGCGAAATTAGGGAATGTTTTTCAGTTTGTAAATGACTTGGAAAACGACCCTCAGTATCGTCAATGGGGAAACAGTGTTCAGCTTCTGTTGCAGCCGTACTTTCCAGGAATGATTCGACCAATCGCCAGAAACTTTTTTACACTTGTAAGCAGCCGTTCAAGCTTCATTGGCTTTTGGTCAATTCATACCGCCGCTTGTATGCTTGCAGATATTTGCCGTTCAACTTGGCGATGATAACGCAAGGAGTCTTTTGCAAATTGCAAAATCACTTTACGAACACGTTGCTCCGTTGAGGCAAGTTTTCAATTGTTCCGCGAAGAGAAGCGAGACGATTTCGTGATTTGTAGAGTTGGGCTTATTTTGGCAACGAATCCAGACAAAAAGATTTCAGGCTATTCGGACGGTGGAGTGGCCCTGTTGAATGCTTACAATTTCATCAAAGGAGATACGAGCATCGAAAGGGCTCTTAAGTTTGTTCTGCACGTATGAAACTATTCTTATTACTCTCGTATATCTTTCTTTTCTTAAGTATAAACATAGCAGCTATAGACAGTTTTATGATAATTAAGGACCATGTTTTACTCATAGGTATACAATAGAGTACCGTCAGGAAATGTCACTCCTTCTGACGTAATCGACGTATTCAAACAGAAGTATCCCGACGAAGATTTGTCCAACGTCTTTGACGTCGATTCGGACTACAACTCGGGGAGACAAGTATACACTGCCAATTGTTTGGGTTACGGTCTTTTGTAAAAGTACATTTTTTAGAGATGGGCTCAATTTGCGCAAAATAGCGGACTGAGCAAACTGCCATCGGTTCTATTGAACGGTTTTCCAATGGCCGACAATGACGTGAATTCTTATTCTTTGAATTGACTGTTCAAGTTACTGATTGATCTTTTAGGTCACTTCGGATCAGTTCGAAGAAGCTGTAGTATTGGAGGTATCTCAGGTGACGTCCGAACTACAGAAGGATGTTTTGGAGGTTCTGCTTTGCGCGCCCTTACGCTTTCCTAGTTGAAAAGTTGTAGGGAAAGCTGACGGACGGTGTGGACGTGCAAAAGTTTATTCTGAATAAACCTTTCGTTCTGCCGAAGCTTAATCCAAAAGTATTGGCGACGGATAACGAAGCTCTGATTCTAACTGACGTTATGGGTAGGGCTTTCGTAGACGTCGGCCGGCGATCCTCATTAGGTTACTGTTTGCAGAGTACAAAGTTCGGACGGTTGACGAGTTGAAGGAGCTCGGAAGGAAACAACAAAATCAATACATTGTTCAAAGCCGGCGATATCTTACCAAAAATGATGAGAGCGTCTTGAGACCTGTCACATTATGGGTGGTTGCTAACGTTGCAACCAAGGATGGCCGAGACTTGTACCTGGCCGCCATTAGAAGCTTAGTAAGTGTCTTTCGCAGAAAAACAAATATTCAAATTTTCTGTTTATCTTCAGAAGCAGTTGCCTAATGAACGCGTCGGGCTCATTCATAACGTAGCTCCGAACGATAGGGTCGGCTATGCCATTGCATCCCTAATCCAGGCTTGTCTGAAGCTACCTTTGCATCAAGCAAAGGTGATTATTACAAAGATGCTAGAGAAGCAATTGAAAACTATAGACGAGCTGGAAAAACTGGATATCCACGTAGGTAGTTGAATTATTGTTGCGCTGCTTTGATTCGTTGCTTTTGTAGGGTGTCGATTGGAGCTTTTTGCGAAACGAGTTGACCAAGAAAGGTGAAGATATCGTTGCCATTGATTCCTACTATTCGACCCATATTTTGAACATTCCATCGGGAAAAGTTGGACTCATCATTAATGGAATCGTATAAGAAACTGCCGCCCCGCGTACTGATATGCTTTAGCGTAGTTGTACTCGTAGATCCTATCGGATGTCACTTCCAAAGACTTCTCTTCCACTGAAGACTTTGCACTAATCGAAAAGTACCTGTTGTCATCAGGGTGCAAAGTTATAGCCAGCCAAATACGGAAATGGAACGTTCCTCACGACGACGGCAGGTTTGCTGTTTTCCAAGTCTATCAAGTTTGTTTTAAAATGACTTCCAGATCGAGCGATTTGGTCATGCGAGTATTTTCGCTGTTGAAAGCATACGGTCCGGATACGAAGCGCCAATGGGTTACGCCGCTAATGCAAAATAATAGCTGCGTGGATATCTTAAGCAAGGACATGACGAGCGCTACGTTTGAAGTCGTTGCCATTGTCGATCCGCTGTCCGCGTCCGCTCAGCAAATTTCCCATTTACTCAGTGTATATGCAAATTGATCATCTGCAATGTACTGCCGTCTATTTCTTTTTCTCGTTTAGACTATTGGTCATGTGGTCAACGCCGACATTAGGTTATGCATGAATTGCAAGCCGAAATTGTCGGATATACCTTTGAAGCGTTTTCTGCGCGTGGCCATTCCAACGCAGCTTGAATTCAATCAGGACGGCTCGCTGAAGCGCCAACCGGTTGCACGTTTTTCGATTTTACCTCAAAAGCAGTTGTTCACGTTGAACGTCATTGCCCCGCATAGTTGGCTGGTTGAAGCAACTGAAGCTGCCTACGATTTGGACAACATCAAAATGTCCGATGTGAGATATTGAGCCAAGTTACCAAATTCGGGATTCGTTTTCATAGCAATGATCATTAGGCATTCACGGATGTGGTGGGCATTTTTGAATTGGAACATCTGCTCTTGGAGGGACATTGCTTCGACGAGGTGACCGGTTCTCCTCCGCGCGGCCTACAGTTTACGCTTGGAACTGCCGAACAGCCGGTCATGTTCGATACAATAGTAATGGCTAACTTGGTATGCTCGTTGTTGTTACTCTTTTGCCTTTTTGATATCCGTTTGCTATTTAGGGTTATTTCCAATTGAAAGCTAATCCCGGTGCTTGGTTGCTTCGACTCAGAGAGGGGCGTTCCAAAGAAATATACAAAGTGAACTCGTGAGTTTTACAGCGGATAACATTTCTTCTTTTTGCTAAAGATGTTCCCTGCAGCCTTGACGGTAGCCAGGTGGCCAACGATGAAGATATGGTGGTGATCTTGGACAGCTTTGGCGGTAGGACTGTCAAAATTAAGGTGGCTTCTATTTTGCTTTGCTTCCCATAGCAATGTGCCTCTTTGTTTCAGGTTGCCAAGAAACCGGACAAATACGAGGAAGAGCTGCTGCCCACGTCGGGTGAAGAGGATGAAGAATCCTCTCTTTGGCAGTCGATTTCCAAGTACGTAACATAGATTGTCCTTTTTCGTTTGAAAATTTGAACACGACGTTTTAGGAAGTTCACATCGCCCAAAGATGATTACGACGTCCTAAACATCTTCTCTTTGGCTTCTGGTCACTTGTACGAAAGGTTCTTGAGGTGAGAAGTTCGCGCCGAAAGTGCTGACATACATTGGGCGCAGTCTGCTTCAGAATAATGATGCTCAGCGTGCTGAAGCATGCAAAAAGCCCGGTGAAGTTCTGGTTGCTCAAAAATTACTTGTCGCCTCATTTCAAAGTGATGCCATTAATATGTTTGCTTGTGAGCTTAAATCATCCCCTTCTTATTTTAGGCGTTTCTTCCATTCATGGCTAAGCGCTATAACTTCTCGTACGAACTAGTGCAGTACAAGTGGCCTCGTTGGCTTCATCAGCAGACGGTCAAGCAGCGCGTAATGTGGGGGTAAGCAGAACGTGTCTTCATCGTCATTTCCCGTACTGTACATTGTTTTTTTCAGATATAAAATCCTATTTTTGGACGTTCTCTTCCCTCTCGACGTTAAGAAGATTATTTTCGTTGATGCGGACCAGGTTGTTCGTACAAACCTGATGGATCTGATGAGACTTGATCTAGAGGGCGCTCCTTACGGGTACACGCCATTCTGCGACAGTCGCAAGGAGATGGAAGGATACAGATTCTGGAAGAGCGGATATTGGAAGCAGCACCTTGGCGACCGGAAATACCATATCAGGTAGGATGTTGTAGTGAAGAGCGTTTGAAAAAGGTGGTTATTCATTTTGTTAGCGCCCTGTACGTTGTCGACTTGAAGAGGTTCAGGCAGATCGCTGCTGGCGATCGCCTGCGTGGTCAGTACCACGGACTAAGCAAAGATCCCAACAGTTTGTCCAACCTTGATCAGGTACGTTAAGCAAAAGCGACGCTTGCCGTCTTGAGCAGTGGATCCAATTGTTCAGGATCTGCCGAACAACATGATTCATCAAGTGAAAATTAAGTCCCTACCGCAGGAATGGCTTTGGTGCGAAACGTGGTGTAGCGACAGTTCGAAGAAGTACGCTAAAACAATCGACCTGGCAAGTTGACAAAAAGACATTGCACTCTTTTTTGTTGTTCACTTTTTTTTCTCAAGTGCAATAATCCAATGACAAAGGAACCAAAGCTCCAGTCGGCAATGCGAATAATTGAAGAGTGGCGTGACTATGACGCAGAGATTAAAAAATTGTTGGACGAATACGACAGACAAAGAGGAATTGACAGAAGCGCATCCAATGAGGAGGAGGAAGAAGAAGAGCCGCAGCAACCCTCAGGTACGCTTACTGATAAGGTAAAGGTGTCAACATAAGAATACACATAGCTGTTGTTTAGGGCCTATTCCGCATGGTGAAGAACTTTAATTGTTGTTTTATTTTACCTTGTTTATATAAATACTTGTTTTATGTGGGCTGTACAGTATTGCGCCCACTTTACCTGCAAATCACTATTTCAAGCAGCAGTTATCAGCCTCTTCTCAGTCCGGTTAGATAACGCCTTAGAACATGGATAACGCGCAATCATTCGAGTAGGCGCAGCGAAATTCCTAAGTTCACCCGTTTGTCTGGTAAGCATTTTGTCGCATTTTTGCCGTTCCTCTACGCTGCGATCTAAGCATGAGAATAAGGCTAAACCTTTTTTTACTGTTTCAACGGCAATGTTTGTTATAATATTCTTCAGCTTTTCCGTATATGTAAATATGTTACGCATCGGCTTCGTTGCTAACCTATGCAAATGACTAGAACGTATAAAGAAAGGTAAGTCTATTATCCTGTTTTTGGTTTATTAATTTGCTTAAGCTACGAATGCTTCCTTTACTTAGAAATTCGGTTGACTCAGTGTTGAACACAATTCCATTGAGTACTGTAGGCAGAAGTAAAATCAGGTTCTGTTGAACAAGTAAGCGCAGGCAAACTAAATGTTAAACCTAAAATAAAGACCTATTGGTCCCACTAACCGTGAGCGCTATAAACTTGGAATCATCAGTGCCTTTTGTTTAGGCTACGTGCAGTTACTTGGACTAGGAGAACTTGAGTTTACTTCACCTACAGTACTCACCTGGCTTCTAATGGGAAAGACCCGAAATCACCGAGAAGGCGGTTTAAAAGGCTGATCTAACTTACAAAGCTGGAACTATTATCGTATGAGTCGTAACGGTAGAAGTTAGCATGTCCTATTAGCAGAAATCGGAATAATGATGATGGTATGCATTCGTAAAAAAGTTTATTGGGAATGTTCAGTGCAGCGTTTATAGTTGCTTGGAAGCAAAGTGATACGTAACTGATTCGTTCTCTGCTTCTGCTTTCAAATCTGTGACGAAAATTAACACGCTAATACAAACATAAGAAAAAATAGGAACTTTTCTGAAGCGTAACGGAAAAGGGATTAAAGCACTTAAAATTGTTAACTTCTGACCTGCCAGCGATGGATCGATCGACAGTAGGATGGTTAAGTTTACAGCTTGCGCGCGAAGTTCAATAATTCTGTGGCAAAAAGGCGGGGCTTTTCCATAATGGCGAAATGACCGCCGTCGTCGAACTCGCTGTATTGGAC
The DNA here is from genome assembly GCA_000797535.1 of Trichuris suis. Taxonomy (NCBI): domain Eukaryota; kingdom Metazoa; phylum Nematoda; class Enoplea; order Trichinellida; family Trichuridae; genus Trichuris; species Trichuris suis. Next base: position 88,375 of record KN538394.1, on the reverse strand, counting down.
CAAATTTTTGTATTTCTGCTGTACAACGTTTCTAGGATAGATCAGCAGTTGGTTGGCAAAAGCGGCAACGGCAGTTGGCGTATAGACTGGAGCCCTATAGAAGGGTAGTGACAAGTTGAGACAAAGCGAAAACTTCATACCGTAGTAGGATGCTGTGATTCTTGTTGTCAAAAAACTCTTTGTAATACCGCATCGAGGAAGGTGTAGATTTTGTAACCCAATAGATCATTACTTGGGTTATTAGCTCGTCCATGGTAAACTCAGCTAAGCCGCCCAGGGGCCGGTTAGTATAATCCCTGTGTGACCAGCACGAGTATTTTTCCAAAATATACGCAGCCAATCCCATTGGTGAGTCGATCATTGCAACCCCTAAAAGGCGCCCTGTTGTGCGGAGCAAGTATCTATTGACGCTAGTATAAATATACCAATGCTATCAGGCTTTGTCGCTTGGATGTGCATGTATCCCGTCTCTGTGGTCAAAGAAGATTTAGAGAATAAGCTTGTCGAAATGAGCTTGTTCGTAAAAGAATCCTTTTTGGGTTTAAATAAAATATTCACAGCGGCGTCATAAAGCAGCATAGGCCATAATTTGGGATATATGAACGGGATAACCACAACCATATTTACATGAAGACCTATAATCCTGACATCGCACTCAGTGAATATCATTTTGATTCAAACAATAATAAATAGTCGCTTACCTGTCCGGGTATAATTGAGCCATTGTGGTAGTAACGATGGAGCCCCAATCGGTGCCTTGTAGGATGTATCGTTTCAAATTCAATCGATCCATCAGTTTTGCAAATATCCTTGCCGTAGCCAGCGTACCGCAACCTTAATTTGCATCTCTTCGTGTCTGCAGACAAGAAACAACGTTATCCATTCGTACCTCTCTTTTTCGGAGCTTGAGAAAAGGCGTAGCCAGGTAGTGATGGCACGATTACTTGAAACGCTATTGCATTACTTCTATCGCTTTCCAAGCCTTCGCTTAGTGGATCAGTCAGCATTTTTATAAGTTTTGCATATTCAAAGAAGCTGCTTGGCCAACCGTGAACCAAAAGGATAGGATAAACGTGGTTATATTTGTCAGCCGGCGGCTTCTCGTGAATGAAGTGTATGCTAAGTCCCTCTATCTCGGTCTGATAATGATTGAAAGCGTTCAGACTTTCTTCTGCCTTTCGCCAGTCGTACTCATTTAACCAATAGTTCCGTATTTTCGTCAGTATGTCTCCTGTAAGACCGTAATCGAGCTTTGCGTCTTCGATGGAATCCGGAATTATCGATCGTTCGAGACGTTGTCGCAGGTCATCGAGCTCCGAATCGGCAACACTTATTCTCAATGGCACGACGAGTTCATTGTCGGCTTTCCAAGCTCCCTCTCCAAAATAACCGTCCGATACTTCGGGAAGTGGTGGATCGTTTAACCACTTTGGCAGCAACAAACAGCCGACCAACATACTCACGATGGATACAAAAATGGAACACCAAATCGCTTTGCTCATCTGTTACCTGCGTAAGTACTCAACTTATATTTTTATGTAGCAGTTAACGTGTGTTCAAAAAGCGAGCGGAAGTGACGCTTTTAAATGAAAGACAATTCCTAATAGTATGCTTTACTTTCCTCTCACTTAAAAGCTGTCAGTTTCTAACAGCGCGAACAAGATGTATTACGCCGGCGTGACATTCAACTTGCTCTTTCACAGCTTGAAACCAAGAGGTGATTTTTGTATTCTCGGATAGATCTCTAAACGCTTTGCATCCTTCAAACGAGCTCAAGGCTCCATACATAGCCTGCAAAGAGGTAGATTTATGCCTTTACGTGCGAGCCACTACTTACAATATCTGCCAAATTAGGCTGTTGTCCGCCTAGGAAGGGTCTACTCGGACCAATAGCGTCCAACCATTCGTTACAGCCCTCATAAAGGCTTTCCCGAAGATTGGTCTTCAAGTTATATCTAAATGAGTTGCAATTGTTTTGAGATTGCTCAGCAGAGGAAAAGTCTTATTACTTTTTTTGCAACCGCTTCGAGACGAAGAACATAGCCGTTGCCCCAGCGTAGACTATCATCAAGCGTTCCCAAGTCGAGAAGACTTTGTCCCAATCGCTTACTTCGGAAAACCATCGAAACGCTTCGAAGGCTTCATTCAAGTTACGATAAACATTGGGCGAGATCAAGTGAACGAATTTATCATCCACCCATTGGCGCCACTTCATTTCCTCTCTATAGAATAACGCAGTAAGCAGAGACTAACCAAAACTAAGTATCAACACATACTTCAGAGCTTCATCATTCACCTTGGCAGTATGTTCCGGAAGCATTAGGCGATACTTATTAGGGCATAGTACTTCTCGTCCCTTTCTTTTGCCCTCTTCCACCAACGTGGAATGATAGAAGTTTAGCAACGATTCGAAACTTTCCTGAGGATTCAGCAGGCGAGATTGCAAAAAACTGATAATCAATGACGAATCGTTGAGCTGCTAAAATAAAAAGAGGAATATATAAATTTCCCAAATGTTGCGTAAACTCACGATGGTTCCGCCGTGATCAAACGTGACGATTGGAACTTTTTTGTAATCGGAAAAACCTATTTGCTTCTTATTAAGCGGATTCACTTCCACCAATTCGTAGGAAAGGCCAAAGTATCGGAGGAAGGCGCGAAGCTTTGAACAAAATGGGCAGTTGTGATATTGGTAGACGCGCAGATGGATTCCCAGAGCGTTTAAATCATCGCCAGATGTCTTAAATTCGATTTTGTCGATTGATAAAACATTCCTACAAGCAGCTTCCGTTCGTAGTAGTTTACCTTTTCGATTGGTGGAGCATCGCTACCTGCGTACCGTCTTTGAACCAATAGCTGCTTTGGCGGCAACGCCGTTACAACAGTGCCGGTTAGCAGTATCCCTGAGGCACTGGCAAGCAGCAAATTTCGAGGAGTGGAAGAGGTTAGAAGGCGCAGGAATTGTCGCATTGCCTAAGCAATTGATGCAGAAATTAGTTTATAATAGCAGTTAGTAGTAAACCTATACCGCAATAATATTTGGACAAAGCGCAGACGTGAATACTTGCGACTGTCTAAGCGCGAAGGAACGTCCGTTGTCAACAGTGCACCTAAATGAATTCAGATGAATAATTTAAATATTTGTCGTTCCGCAAGCAAGCGGCGTTTCTAGTTGACTAGGCGGTTAACTTAGAAAGAAAATTGATTCCTACCAATTGTTCAAAGGACGTTTGGAAGTAACGGTTAAAAATGTGACGGCAATCGACAGGAAATTTTAAAAATTGCTCACCAAATTTTGTACGATCGATCGACCAAGCCGCGTAAGCACAACGAAAGTGGGAATAGCAAAACAAGTTTGACCGTTTCTTTAGGTGTACTGTACTAGATAGTACTTGCACACCATGTATCATAGAAGTTGCCCGAAGTATTTGGTTTGCAACGCGCATTTTCCTGTAGGATAGACAAGCTTAAAATTGCGTACTTTCTAATAGCATTGGTTTTAATACGGAAGAGCCACATGCTTGGCTTTTGTCCCCTATCTGGGCGCAACCAGGCTGCCATCGTCTGAAGATGGAGATTCTATCCTGTTGTACGTTTTTTGGCCATTCCGTTCTGCATGTATCAAAGCCAAAGCCCAAAAATAGGACTTATACTTTGGCATAGGCTTAGGCAAGGGCAGAATAAAATTGCCGGCATTATTTTCATACGGTAATGGGCTACGGTAGGTTTTTGCGAAAGGTAGGTAACAAGATCTGCGCGCTGCTTTTCCAAATGCTCTTTTCGGAGTGGTGTTGAAAATGTAAATTCTCTTAACTGATGCGCAAGGTTTTACGAGGAACGGGGATGTATGGACTCCTTGAGCAATTGCTGAGCGACTGCATGCGCACTCATGAGATGTTTGTACGACAATTGAATTAAAATTAGAGCAGAATGTAAACCACCCTCACGATGTAGTTTCAAAATAATTCCTGGCTAGCTATTGACTGCTGACAAGATGTATGGTTCAAAATATTGCTGGGATTTGGACCTGCAAAGAATCTGTGGAGGGCAAGCTTGCTTTGTTCAGAGCAACCTTCTACTTCTGCGAAAACTACTGTAAGTTTGAAGATCGGTTTGTTCATTAGAAATGAACGCAAAGTAAAACTACAATGAGTTACTTTAATAAGAACTCTGCTGACAATTGTCCTTTACATGGATACAAGGAGCGAGTGTTGTATCTATTCATATGGATGGATCATCATCGCCATCATCAAAGGGGTTCAACAAAGGTCCAACTGAAGTTGATGGAATTTCGCTTGGGCGAAACGCAGTCTTGTCACCGGTTTCACTGCTTTCCTGAGTATCAGAAGTAGGTTCGTCCAAGAACAGTCCTTTCGCGAAATGGTTCACCAAAGTACCGGCAATGTCACCAGATTTGGTCAGCTGTAAATGAGAATGAGCTCTTAGTTGTTACTTAACGGCAGGAATGCAAAGTTCAGTCACATCTTCAGCAAATCGTTGCGCCAAATCGCCGCTCGACAGCGGCTCAGCTTTTAGGATTGCTTTAAGGCGTCTGAAGAACACTTGACTAGAGCCGATTATTGTTTTTTAAAGGGTCCTTTCCGTTAGACGCCTGATGGGTACTGTAGCTGAAACTAAAATCAAGTTCAATTAATCCATGTAACCGCGGACAGCATAAATTGAAACAATTTCTGATTTTAGCTTTAAGCGTAGGCTGCGCGCGGTTACCTGGACGAAAAAAAAATTATTTTAGTTCCATTTACAGTACTCATCACGCGTCTGATGCAGAAAAGACCCTTTTTTAACAACTGGATCGCTTACAGTCTTTCCGGTTGGCAAACAGGACAAGCCATCTCATTTTCCGAGTAATTTTCAAAGCAGCTGAAAGCATCAATGCCTGAATTTCGCCTTTCAAGGCAAACAAGCTCAACAATACTGTTGATGAAAAGAATGTTTGCACAGGTAATGAACTGTGGGCGCTTCGAGCGCTATGTCGCACACTGAGCATCTGGACATTTGAAATATTTGGGGCCTGTAAACAATGACGTCATCGACAGTGTCACAGTCCATTATTATTACGAATACTTGGTTTTCAAATCTTCAATGACCGCTTCTGCTTTGCTAATTTCCGCCTGAAGGCGTTTCGTTTCTTCCTTATTCTTGGTAATTACGTCCTGCCTTTGCTTAAGCCAATTGAGCAGGTAATCCTAAAGGAAGCGGAGCGTTTAAAGTGTGCTGGAAACTTGTTACTGTCAACTCGAATGCAACTGAAGGTGAGATGTTGACTTGAGCCCAAAATTTGAACAACCATCATTGGTTCCATGGCTTGAGCATCCTGGATGTGGCGCAGCGTCTCGATAACGTACTGTTCAGATATTGTAGGATCACTAGCAAACCATTTCAACAAATATCCCCAAAAATGTTTGCTCTCTTTTGCCGATCTATGGAAATGAGCTCTAGTAACAATTCTTCCTAACGCCAAGTTGCTTGCCCATGCTTGACAAGCACATCGATGGCGGATCTACAGTCGCCAAGGCTAATCAGGTGTCTAACAAGGTGCGAATACATCTTCTTTCTTTCCAAAAGGAATAGTATACCGGGATGAAAGCGTTTCTCGAACATCAAACGTAGAGCTTCCAAGTGTTCGTAGTGGGCCTGAAAAACAGTAGGACACTCCTAAAACGGATCAAAGGTAAAAATAATTCAATCACCTCATGCTTATTCAAAAAGGCCATTATCTTAGCTGATTGATCAGCTTTCTCCTGAGATTCAGGCAGCAACTCGTACTTATTAAGATAAAGGCTGATCAGACAGTTGTATATTCTTGGGTCCAACACTGATTTCCACTCCTGCAATGCGAAATGTAATGTATGCCAAAACCGTCATGCAGTTTCCTCGTCACTAACCGTAATAACATGCTCCAACAGTTCTTCCATCATTTCTGGAAATTCAACCAAGTACGGGATTAAATCGATCACTGGACAAGGCTTATCAGCAGAGCTTGGTTCCGTACCTACGCAACGGAGAGAGAGGGATCAACATTCCGAATAGAACAGATGAAAACGTACAAAACTTCTTCAAAAGACCCATAGTTTCATTTGGCACATTGTCCATTAGTTCTTTGGAGTATTGGAAGAAAAATTTCACGTTCTAAAGGTTCGCCCATCGAACGGTAACCTAACGTTGGGGACCTTACCACTTCCGGTGCTAAGCTACCAATATATTGAATTGCTTGCTTGAAATCTTTAATGTCGGACATGAGTACTGCCAGGCATCGTTCCGGATAGCCACAACGCTTGGTCAGTTCGGCTGCCTGCTCGTAAAAACCGGAGCTACGTAGGGTCCATACAGCGTCGTCGACGTCGAAGGGTAGTTGCCTTTCCTTGTTGACCACAGAGAGCTCAGCGGTAAGAGAACATTGATATTAACTAACCCGAAGCAGTTGGTCTATCTTGTCCTTGCGACCTTGTTTGGAATAACAGTTGAGCAATAGGTTCGCGTGCTCGGAGTTGCCCAGACCGGCATGGAAGACGGCTTCTAAGTACTCGACTAAGTTGTCTATGCGTCGAACTTCGAGAAACTGTTTAGTATCACAAAGACTGCTGCAAGAATGGCCAATAGGATTTGCTGACTACCTTCCGGATGACGTAAGACGTTTCCAATGACCCGATCGTTTTCGAATACTGCTTGAATGCGTTCGAATAGTCCCCCTTTCTGTATAAACGACTTTGTGAATCCCTGTCGGTAACGACGTTCATTCTTACTGGAAAAAGTAATCGCCCCATAGTCTGTATATGTTGGTCACCTCTTTGCGATCTACGTTGTGCTTCTCAGCTAAGCTTCAACGAAACCTTTCATTAGGAAAGCGAGGAGTATGCAAAAGAGATGGATACTTTATCGCAAGGTCAAACAGATTCTTCCGAAATAGGAGATCCAATTTGGACTTCAGATCCATCTCTTTCAGGCAGTACAATCGACCACCCACTGTTAAGACGAATAGCGACTCCCAGGCTACAAAAATGTCCTGCACTTCAGGGATGGGAGCGAAATAGGCTACAAATTGCCGCCACTTATAGATGATACATTTTGCCCACACAATGCCTACCAATGAAAGAGTTGACTATTTCGTACACAGTCAGAAGCTGCATATTCTCGGCTGTGGCCAGCCTTAAGCATTGTTTAGTTTAAATGCTTAGGTGGCAATGCGGCTTACTTCTTCGGCGAGCTCTCTTTGGACACAACGACCAAATATGGACCGAACGTTCGCACCATTACTTTGTCACCGTGAAATATTTTGCAACCACCTTTTTCCATTGGTTGATAGAAGTATATGCCTTCGCTGCGCCCAACTACTAGCTGCCCTTGAAGCTCGTCATCGGTGAGCGCCCAGCAATTTGGGCTGCAACCTTGCCTTTCCAATATTGTCTACATCGTTACGAAGTAGTTAAGGCAAGCTGAAAACCGTTGTCTAAGCAAAGTTGCCTTTTTCACTTCCTTCTCCTTTGAACCAAGCGCGAACGACATTGTCAACTGTGTAGTAACCACGTATAGGATGGTTGTATCCGGTGACAAGTTGTGAAAGGCAAGACCGACGATTGCTCCTTCCTGGTCGCAAATAAGTCCGTCGCGGAGTAGCTGACCTTTTCCTTGCCTGCAGATAACTATGACGAGATTAAATATGAAATTCCATCACCCTCGTTTACCTCTCTTTCCTGACGTCGCCTCTGTACAGTAACAAGCTGGAATCTTCAAAACCAATGGCCATCAGGGTAAGGGTGCAGTCGATCGCCAGGCTGCTCACCTGAAACAAAGTTCTCACTAAACTAAGCTAATGCAGACTAATTCCTGAGGCTGCTAATTATTGCTTTTCGTTGCCCAAAATACTTGCTAGCTGTAACCGCTACTATTCCTATATTAGCAGAAGAAAGGTATGACTTATCTGGAAGCAATTAACTTTTTAAAAAGAGTCCATTACTTTCACCGGCCGATTTGAAGGACTAGTCTTCGTACAGCGTACAACAAAGGGTACACCCTGCTTGTCGAACCTGTCCAACTGCCATACTTTCAGGTAAGGGTTGATTCCATCGTCATCATCCTGCAATGACGCCTCTAAGCGAACAGTGGTCTAACAATGTGAAAGCGTGAACATACGCCAACGGACAAGAGCACGGTGCTGTCGACCCGCGGGCAAAGCAATAGACACAAGCTAACTTTGTAAGCTCTAAAGTACGTATCATTCCACTGCCGATCCAGCAGATGAACTCCTCCATCCCGGTCGCCTATACAGACGATGTCTTCACCAGCGGAGCAGCATGCTATATTCAAATCCTAACAAAACACAACATTTAAAATGCGAACAAGAACTCTCTGTCTTGCACCTTCAGATCAGAGTAAGGTTCAACACCGTTGGTTGGATCTTTTACCAAATCGCGCTCGAAGAAGATAAGACGTCTCCAGGACTAAATAAATAGTTGCACCTTTGCTTATGCGACAACTTAAGAGCTCCTACTTGAATCAGCGACGTGGCGCTCATGTACTTCGTGGCAACTCTAAGAGAGACCACCAATAATAATAATAATAGCTGATTAGAAGACAATAAAAACAACAGAACATGCCGGTGAACGGATACATAACAAGCTGAGCTAAGAAGAAAATAAGTGTTTAATTAACACATCACCGCGACTGTACCCGGAATGGACGTGATAAGGCACAAAGGCTTCTTCACATTTTTAAAAAGGGCTTAAAACAACGTCCATTCAAGGCAAATGGGTCAAAAAGGATTGGACGATAAAAAAAGCAATTAAGTCAAAGCGAATCCGTTGCAGAGCTGCGATGCTGCAGCCGGTTGTCGCATGGATAATGCTTCAGATCGTCGACGATCACTGACGAGTCGAGTTCGTCCAACAGACGATCCAAACTGTCGTCTCGCGATAGGCCGCCGACGTCTGTGGTGGTGGCGGCGCCCAAGTACCTTTTCGTCTGGCGCTTCTTCATTGTAAAATTGTCTATCATCCAAAACATAAGCGCATTGAGCATAAATGGAAAAACCAACACGACAAGCGTTACTTCCACCTTGGGATTTTGAATGGGGCTTAGAGCGATCTCTCGAAATATTTGCCATATATGCATTTGCATAATGATGGCAACAAAAATCTTTTCCAGCAGGCACAACAGTACAAAGGCAGCGCATTGGTGCAGCCATGGTCGGCATTGGGGCGGATCACCGTACTCGCCGAACTTCAATGTGCTCCACTGCTTTTTGTACATCGTTGCGAGGGAGATGGCCTTTATGCCAATGTATATGATGAATAGGCCGAGAGTCGAGTCGAGCATGAAGCAGACAAAGTACCATGTGCATGGATCCCCGCGAAACAAACTTGCCAAAAGTATATTTAACATGTGCGTCACCGAGGCGCCCACTCCTTGCTTGGAAGTGTCAAAAAACCAGACTGTCCAAGAACGACGCAATGCAAGCGGTTCCAGAAGTCGTTTCACCACAAGTGAACCAAAGGCCAAAAAGGCCAGAATGAATTGGATAGTCAAACCATAAGTGCCGACCAAATCTTCAGCGCGACATCTCGTCGAAGGTACCGGATAATAGGTAATCTTCGTAGAATTCATGCATCTGTCTATGGGGAATATCGATACCTATTATGGTCAACTGGATTAAATAACGAATAGACATTTCTAAAGTTAAACTTATGCTGACAAAGCAAGCAATCGGGCTCAGATCACCCCTAAAAGGTAAACTGCACAATCACGGCAGAAGCTTTACTCGGATTAACCAAATTTCTAAAGGGTAAAACTTGAACCTACGAAACAATCCATTCACGCAATGGCACCGGAAGGCTTGGGAGTGACGCCAAAAATCTTGGAAAGAAGACCAAGTTTCCGTTTGCCACTTTCGTACTCCTCTGGATCGCGCATTACCTGAAAAGGAGTTATCCAAAGCAGACGGCAATACGACCTGATACTATCATGGCCTACTGTATCAGCTACGTGTTTGTAAACGAGTCCATCAGCACCGACGTAAAATGAGGATACTCCATCGAACCATCTGTTGGAAATAAATGAAACACAGTTGTGCAGGGCCGATTAATTTTGTACCTGCTATGCTTCCGATAGACCTCTATGTCAACACTCCTCGCGCGAGCGGTGACTGTAAGGAATTCAAGTATCCCGAGGTACTGAGCGCGCCAACGAAGGCTCACCATACCCTCGTCAACGATTGGATGACAAGAAATAACCTAAAATGCATACCGTCCCATTTTTAAACGCTGGCAACCGTTGCACGCTTTCTTTTACCTTCATTTCGATGTAAGGACAAGGAAATCGATACATCAAGGTAAGGGAACCCAAATAGATCCAGTAATGCCTTAGACCTCTACAGTATCATCCGATTGACCATGGAAGCAGTTTGGAAACGCCTTACTGGACTTCCGTTCCATGAATGCGATTGATGAACAAGACGTCTTCGGCATAAAATGTGAGATCCAATTGACGCTGGAAAAACCAAGGAACCTAAAAGGTAAGCATTTTATGCTATAGTCCATTGGGCGACGAGTGAATATTTCAAATTGGGTTCGTTGAACCTGCGCATCCTTCTTTACTAAGATAGTTGCAAGCTACTGCTACTAAAGCTAATGGCAAAAGGCTTACCGTCTCGTTTAGGCGGTAAATTACATGTTGCAGTTGATCCCAGTTGGGTTTGCCACGTTCGTAGAAAGGAACGGGTGTTCGCTGCTTGTCCGTATTGCTGACCGTTGGCTGAGCCGACGACGACTGAGCAAAGCTATCCCTGGGAAGCAAAGCGGGCAAAAGGATTCCTCCTTTCGAAGCGACTGTGGACTTCAAGTGTTGCTTGCAAGACGCGTCCGCTTGTAGCAACAGGGTAGGACGAAACGATCGTTTGAAAACCAAGTGCATATCGTCCAACGTACCAGCGGACGGTTTTGCTTTCATGTGCATGTTTAAAGCTGCCAACAGTTCGTCGCCATTTGGACAACTGTCATTGCTTGCAACCTTGTAGCAGGATGCAATGGACTGGCGGCGGCGATTGCAGACATGGCGAGCGGCCAAGCTCAGGCAAAGCAACTTTGCCGATTTTCGAAGAGCCATTCGACCAGCTTACGCATATGGCCAATTAACGCGCCTTACTAAAATAATACAACTGCAAAACAAATTGTTGCTGAGCAAAAGCTTGAAACTGAAAGTGACAAGTTCTGACACGCACAGGATCCAAATAGTAGTCAGGTGACATGGTCTACCGTACTACTCTACGTTGTATTACTTTTTTATCCGTCGAATTACACTTTTTCTCCCCTGCGAATTTCCAAGCGGCCCATCAGCTTGACAAGCATTTTCTGACAAATATCGACTCATAATACGAGGTGAGATTCTTATCTGCTTTTTTGCCATCGAAACTTGTCTAATGTACTTTTCAGCTGAACAAACGGAAACATCAATTGTAAATTGCGATTACAAGCAGAAAGCTGGCCGATGTCTTAGCGATTTGTTTTAGCGTGAGGACAGAGTAATTTATTTTGTGCTACATTGCAAGCTACCTGCATTCCAAATTTCCTTCTGTACATTTTCAAGCGTTCCACTTTGGTCAGCTCTCAGTCGCTGGAGAATTTCTGGGTACGTACTGTTGAAGGTTTCTTAAATTTTAAATTTTGAAGTCTAGCTTGATAGTTCAAGGTGGTAATGTTTTGAACCTGATGTGTTTTCGGTCCTTCTTGCTGCTTTCCCTTATGTCTTTATTCTTCTTCTCATTCCTTAACTTTTTTGCGTCCAAGTCACTGTAATAGTTTATCCCGAGCGAACTGATAGTCTCGTTAACCTTTTCGCCTCCTCATATAGCTACTAAGCCATTTCATACTGTTGATCGCTTTAGTGCGTTATAGAAATTCCGTGCGCTGTCTTTTCGTCAAATATGCATTCTTTCTGCTTCCTTTCATCGTTCAGTGCGAATAGGGAGTCTAGCAAGCCTCGTATTCTATAGAGAGGTATTGATGAATTGGTTCTTTGCTACTCCCGCGTCTTTTATGTATGTATGTCCAGGCGTGTTAAGCTCAGCCAATCAGAAATGCTCGCCCTACCTTCTTAATCAACTATGTTTTTCAGGCATTTGCTGAAAGAAGCAAAATGTCCCTGTTGCTTACGTCCTCTGTGGTAGAGATTATTACGCGCGTCGCAAGATTAGAGCAGTCGTTTGAACGAAGAACGATTACATTTTAATCTCTAATCACGTTGTATTCTCAGCGGGCTGTTGGCCAAATACCTATTTAACGGCAGCCATAGTTGCGCATGAAAATTGTGCAGTCGATTGGGGAATGGCTACTTCCCGATTTGTGACTTCGAGCTACATTCAACTTGAGCAGTCAAACGAGAGAATAGCTCTAATCGACAAGCGAAGTTAGAAAATTGGGCTTTGCATGAAGACCATCAATATTGACGTCGATTTCTTCCGATCATGTGCTGTGTCCGGTTGTCCGTTAACTTGCCATGGGCTAATTGATAAGCAGTGTCGACGTTGAATGACAATGATATCTGAATGACTCTACGCTTCAAAGTTGGCCTAATAAATACCTCATTCGATGGAATACGTTGCAATTTGTTAGAGGGCATTCATTAATTCGTACCAGTTCGTTCTCCAATGCTATCGGTCGATTTGCAACGTTGATGGAAAGAGATCGCCTAAGTTGGAAGTCGGACCGACGACTACCCACGTTTCCACCGGTAAGACTGCCATCATTGGACAATTCGCCCACGGCGTTGTCCCCTGAATCCTTAATTGACCCATGGATTTTGTCGCCTGTCGACTCTGAAGTTTCCGCTCCATCAGAAAGGCTCACTTCTCGTTGCTCCGATGATTTTTCAAATTCGCCAGAAGTTTCACGCGGACACTGGGAGCAGCTGGAGTTGTGCCGGCAGCAACGTTATGGTAGCACATCCAGTAGCTGCTTTAGCATGACGAGTTCCATGAGCAGCGATAATGGGGAATCGTTTTCATTAGTTGATGATATGTCTTTCGGTTCGGACGCCTATCCTCCTATGGACGCACGTCGTTTCAAATGGGAAGGCAGAGCAAATGTGCGAGAGTTTTCTCGTTCCGATTTGTTGGCCATCAATGCGGAAACGAGGTTATTAGAAAAAAGAAACGCTGAATTGAAATACGAAGCCGAGCAACTGTTGCACCATGGAGACAATTACGTGAGTAAAGTTGAAGCGAAGAACCAACAGACCGCCAGTCACTCCAGGAAAATGTAGCCTAATTTATTTTTTGAAAATATACCTCACAGATGCATTTGTCCCATCGCCGTATCCACTGATCGTCACGTCCTATGACGCTTATGCGAGTTTAATTCCGGTGATGCGTACACCTATAGTTTGCACATTTAGACTTTTGCTGTGTTGCTCGCTTCGAACGGCGTGAATGAAAAGCGTTTGTGTTCCAATTTATCAAATGTAAATTTTCTCGATCGACCCAAAACTTTTTCTTTCATATTACGGTGAGTAAAAGGAAAGTATGCTGCTTTCTAGTAAACAATTGTAATAGTAAATCAATACAATTTGTAAGTTGCACGCGCTTATCTGTCACTTGCAAGTTTGTGCGCGCGGATAATAGTTTATTAGCCGGTATGCATGCGTTTAGGTCGATTACCACGGCTTTTAGGCAAATTTAATTCATAGCAAACATTTACGAAATCCTGTGCACGTGCTCCGCTTCCTACATAGGGGAGACAGGCAACTCATTATCCCACAG
>KN538394.1:23766-74507 GCA_000797535.1 Trichuris suis | reverse complement strand
AACGTTATCGCCAACGAACCAGACTTCCGCTTACGGAAAATTAAGGAAGCTCTTTACATCAGGCATAACGTCGTGATAAACAGAGACAAAGGAACAGAGGTCAGCGACACTTGGACCAACCTAATTATGCGAAATCGGTTATGCTCAACAACAACAACAACAACAACCGATTAACCTACTTTTCCCTATAAAAGCTGACTTTCTGTCAGTACCAATTATTCGAGCACTGATGACGGAGCGTGTTAGCTCCGAAAGCTCTGCGAAATAAAGCGTTGTTATAACAGGGAAGTTCGTTACTTGAGAAAAATGAAAACATATGGACTTGTTACCAACTCTCCCATTTTCAGCAAACATTTTTATAAATAGTATGAACCTAATTTTCACTAAGCGGATACAGTCAACCCCAGTGCTCCTGAATAACTACAGTATGCTTTGTCTAGCTTGAAACAACTAATCGTTATTGCAAAAGTTCCCATTGTTCCATAAATATTGTTTGTCGTAGAGTCCTATTTTTGAAATTTGCTTCCAATGCGTCTTCTCTTGCCTTAGTTCCCGAACCGTTGATGACAACTCATATTAAATAAACTTTAGTTTTCATTTAAAAGTAGCGCCGAATCTTTTTTCTAACTTGACGAGATGTAAATTGAAAATGGGCATTCTATTAAATTTTTCGAGTTATCGCCATTTGTTCGTGAAACTGTCGAAGGTACCTGCCGTTCACACAGTAATCCAGGCTGCAAACTTCCGTAGCGTTGCTTGAAAGCGTTTTGACTTGGCACGTTTTCTTCGGCGGAGGTTGGCCTTGTACAAATAGCGTTTTGCGCGTTTTTTCCTATTCTTACTCTCTCTCTCTCAAGTTCTCGAAATGTGTCCGTTGTCAGGCCTGCGCCGTTTGGTCGCGGGATGCGCTGCAGCAGGGAGCCTTGATCGGTGATCTTCACGTGAGTAATTTTTTTCCAATATTTTCGATCGCCTATCGCTGCGTTGGTTAAATAATTTTGCGGGCGGTTTTTCGCAATAGTTTGAAAAGCGACGTATGAGTCGCTTTTCAAACTATTGCGAAAAATTGGCCTCAATCCTTCGTAAGTTGCTCGGCGACCACGAGCAGGCGGTCGATTGTCTTGCAATTGGACTCGCGCTTTCCCGCGAATTTCCTGCTCCCTTATGCTCAAATGGCGGGTCGTCAACGCTGACAGTATTCTGATTTTTGTCTTTTGTCCTTCTCTATAATGGGGCAAGCGTTTGTTGCGTTTTTGCTAGTCGCTGTTTCATAGAGGGGTGAATGTCTCGGTATATTTGCCCTTTATCAGTTCGGCCATTACGCTTCGGGTGGAGAAATTTGTTGAGCATTAAAAACTAGCCGTGCCCCATTGCCTTCCTTAGGCAGCGTAGATGGGTCCTCGCTGAATTAATTACGGCGGTATGCCTGCAACTGTTAAACTTTTTTTGTTCGCTTTGCAGCTTGTGCTTGCTGGCGCGCATGTGCGTCCGACAGGCGTTCGTCGTTGTTTAGTCGTTTCCCGTTGGTCAGATAATTTATAAAATTTGTTCTCAAGAGAGAGAGAGAGACAGGCAGTTTCTTTGCGTTTGCTGAAAGCATTGACTCCACCAGCGCGCGCGCGCCCGCGCGATTTTGTTGACGAGGATCGACCGCCGCGGTCCGGCAGGGATCTTGCAAGTTGCTGACGTAGACGTTCTTCGGTTCGCTCGGTACTTCGGTGCGCTCACTCGGAGCGTGACTTTGTCGTATATCAGCCTTGTCAGCGTTGAACTGACAATTCAGCAAATACTGGCGACATCGTAGGTTGATTTTGCATAAAACGTGACTCTTTATGTTTGTTCAGGGCACCTGCGCGCGCGCGCGGCGCATTCCCTGTCGTTTTCTCCGAAAGCGTTCGAAGTCTTTAAGCTACCTTTCCGGACCGTCCGCATCACCTATTACGCGATTGCTCATTTGCCTATGCCAGCGGCAAGTCTCTCTTCCTTTCCGGCATTTACCCACCAGACAGAGTCAATCAGTGCTTCCTCTTTAGCGAGCGAGCCAATCGCTTTTCAAGCTAAGACATTGCTTGTTGACTGTTACCTGTCCAATTGGACGTTTTCTCGAAATGTAGGCCGGTCACAGAACTAGTTTACTTGCCCTGTTGAATCATGGCGCTTCAGCTATTTGCGGTCAATCAATTTTGGGTGCTATTCCTTTTTCGTCGTTTCTTTGTTCGCCCAAAGGGTTCACCGCTTCTTTTCTGCTTCTTATCTGTGTTGTCATTTTTGCGCGAAATCTTTCCCAGCGTTTATTGCGCACCTTGCTAGAAGCGCGTTAGCTAAAATCATTACTTTACGGCTGATCATTTTGTCCATTTTCACCTTACTTATCCGCTTGCGACCGTTCAGTTCGCCTGACAGCCACCGAAGGCGGCGATTTGACCAAAGCGGTCGTCGCTCTTCATCTTTCCCCTTTTGATCGCAAGTCGGAGTCGTACTTTTTCTTTTGCTTGTTTGCTTAAGTATGTCGCTCGCGCGCACCGTTGCAACTTTGTAAAAGGTTTAGCGCGCTGGCGGTTTTTGGCAAAATGCCCAGTCGATTGCGCGGTTTGAACTTTTAAAAAATTTTCTCGACCATCAACATTTGCCTCCGGCTTGATAAAGACTTCGTCGTCGGCGTGTCGGCCGGCTTAGTCGGCGTCGTTAAGCTGTGTATGTGTGTCTGTGTGCGCTTTCACACTGCCCGAAATCAATACGCCATTTTGATGTAATTTGCATATTTTCAACTCTTCTCTCGCAATTGTGTTCCACTTGAACAGCGTTGAGAGATCGTCAGCGGAGCGTGCGTGCTCTATTGATTTGCATATGGACATCTCGGCTGTTATTGGCACTTGTCGTTGTCAAAGGGTTCGTCGGTCGCGGACGACCGCTGCAACTGCTTTTAGTTAACACATCCTCGCGGCTTTGCCGTATTGCCGCTTTGGCTCCCTCTTATCGCCGTTTGACTATCGCTCATTCGGCAGCAGTGTGTGTTACAGCCTTAAAAAACTAAGTGCGCCTATACGCTTGTGTCATTTTTTGCCGTTTGCTGTTATCGACCTCATTTGCATACTTGCGCGTTGCTTCGCAAAGTGAAAAAGTTGTTCGCGCGCTGGCGCGTTCGGCCAATTGGAAAGCGCTTTCTTCGTTCGCGTAGTTGAACAGGCGGCCAATTTTTTGAAAAAGGTCTTCTTCAGTCCTCCCGAATGGGTGCCGTTGAGCGGTGCCCTTTCGCCGCAGTTCGTTAGCGTGCACGCTCCCCGTCATCGATCGATCAACCGACCGTGAGCGCTCTCGCTTCCCTTGGACGCGTGCGGATCAATCAGGTGCGCTATTGGACGATGACCAAAAATGGTCACGCCCTTTGAACCGCAAAACGCGGGCGCTCGTTTCGTCTGTTCTTTCTTTTTATGGAAATGGGTCGCTTAGGAGTATAGCGCCTCCGTTGTAGGGTCATTTTCGTCCTTGCCCGACCGTGTTTGGTTAAAATTATGTGGCGACCTGATTGGTCTTTTTGCGTTGGGACTGCGTGGCGATTCTTTAGCACCTGTTTAGTGGTTCTTTTTTCTTCAGACGACAGCAGCGGCCTCTGTTGGTACGTAATCAAGAAAAATGCCGGCGACCAATTTGAACGACGTGATTGAACGTATCCACCGGTTGAAGAATGAAAGTAAAAGTGACCATTCGGACAGTTGCAATGGCCAAAATGGGCTATCGGAGGTTCGCAAGCAATCGGAGCGTTTGATGAATCGTCGAACAGCAGCCAGTGCTGGTCAGTGATTATTTCTTATTTTTGTTTAGTTGTTTCGTCTGATTATTCTCTCTTATCTAATGCAGCGGCGTCGGCGGTCAATCGGCCGTGTAAAGAATGTGAAAGCTTTGGCGAAATGAATAGGCGTCGCGCCAGCAGGTTGGCCAAACGATTTCAGCCAACAAAGAATGGTAACTCGGACGAGATTCCATCGACGGCTCCGTCGAACGATCCGCATTTGTCTCATTTGGAGAGCTTAGAATTCTTTGCTGCCCATTTTCGCCAAAAGCGCATAGCGTTGGGCTACACGCAGCAGCAGGTCGGCGACACGCTTGGACGTCGATACAATTCCTACTTTTCGCAGACGACCATTTCGCGGTTCGAAGATTTGAATTTAAGCGTTCGCAATATGAGCAAGTTGCGCCCTTTGATTGAACAATGGATTGCGGACACGGAAAGCGCGGCCGCCAAAGGGGCATCCATAGCCGACGAGCAAAATCAGGACGACCAACAGCAACAGCAGACGGCCAATGGCAACGGTACCAACATAAGGAGGAGAAGAAAACGGACGACCATTGACAATCGAATGCGTTCATTTTTGGAGAACGTTTTTAAAATGACGCCGCGACCGAACAGCAAACAGATTGAAGAATTGGCAACGGAATTGTCGCTTAAAGCTGAAGTGGTTCGGGTTTGGTTTTGCAATCGTCGGCAAAGGGAGACTCGTAGCGGTAATACGAGTGTATGCGAATCGGTGACCAGTTGCGATATATCCTTAACGAGTCCGCCCGTGTTGAATCCGTATTTTGCCAATTCGCTTCGGGGCGCCGCCGTCAAAACCGATGATGAAACGGTATCCAATGAAAAAAGGGTGAAAAGAGAGGAGGCGGACGACGAGGTCACCGTTTGGTCGGAACCCGTTTAGCACGAGTGCAATTTTTTTGGCCCCAACTCTGCGCTGCAATCATTGTTCTCGTAGGTACAATTTTCTTTTTTTTAAAATTTTTTAAATTTAAAAAGATTTAAACTGATGTAATACTACACATGTCCAATTGTCTCCAACCGATACACAACGTCCGTTTGCTTGTTTTACCAATTTGAGACTCTGTTTGTTTTTCTTTCCTTTTTTATCTCGGTTCATTCGCAGTCGACCCGTTGCTGATACACGTTGATTAGCTCCCTTTCCTTCCACCACTCGGCGAGATCGTCCATTTCTATAATTTTTCTTTTTTCTTCTTACCATCCGCGCCGCCGTCCTCTTCTCGTCATCATCATCATCATCGTCTGTGATGCTCTCTCCTCCGAAAGCAGCTTTCGGTATAGCAGGTAATGAACGTTGAAGATGTGCGATCTTTCTTAGTAGAAGCGTTTGCAGAAAATGTCAGCTAATTGCGCGTCGCTTTGCCTTTGTCGTTAAGGTCTCCATTAATGGGCAAACGTGCAATTCTGTTCGTCAAGTCGGTAAATAATTTGCGAATTCACACATACACACACGCAACGCCTGCAGCAGAAATATATGCGCAACAAATGCGTCGACAACAGGTCAGGTTAGTAGTGATAGACGCGCTGCGTTAATTTTTACGGTTCAACGAGAAGGGGGCGTCCATTTGATTTTATTTGATCTTTTTCTTTGTTCATTCACCCTTTGCCTCTCTTGCCTTCACTGAACGATACAACGTCGTCAAGAAGTTTATGCTCGCTCTTGTTACAGGTCACAAAGGCACCATGTCATTTCGGAATGCTGTGCAATTGTTTTTTCTTTCAAAAGCGCACCACCACCGCATATGTAAAATTGGAGGATGGTTTCAATGATGCAATTTAACTTGCGTACTTTTTTGCGTGCGTTACAGTATCCCCCAGTCGCTGTCGCATATTTGGAGCAGTATGTAAAGTTTTTTTTTACTCGTTCGGCAATAAACGATCTTAGCCGCTCTACGCGTCTGCCCGTCGGCGTTGATAGCGCAGTCATTTTGCGACAGCTTATTCATCGCCATGACATTTCATTGGTCGAGCGATGGTAAAGTATTTGTATGCTAATTTTGCTTTTGATGTCGTCATCGTCGCTTGTTTTTTTTTTAGAGCTGTGACGTCATTCGCGATTGCTGCCTTACGCGCTGCAGCGTTGCCCTCGCGATTTGGAAAATTGCGCATGGGCGTCCAAGTTGCATTTCTCCTTTTAAGGAAAAGCACGTTTGCAATTCCTTTCGGCTGCTCGCAATTTTAAAAAAGGCATGCACTTGGCCAAGCGGACAAAATTTTGAAGTTCCAATTATTGCCGCAACTGCGGCGGTCCTTAAGGTGCATACTCTTTTCAGGATGGCAGTTTTTCTGGTTAACGCGCCAATAGCTACCAAAAGAGTAACATCTTTTTTGGGGCGGCAAATGCCGCTCTACTTCTTCCCGCGTTTGCTTATCTTTTTTACAATATGGTGCATATGTAAAAAAAGTAGCCAAATGGCGGCAAAAGTTCATTGAAGCGGGACGAGGCTTTGTCGTCGGATTTGTGTTTGTCTTTCAGGCAGAATGTTGGTCAACCCTCAGCTTGCGAAATTCAGCCATAGGCACTTGTCCACGTGAAAGGCTCATGCAACGAGTACGTTTTTTTCCAAAGTGGTGACTAAGCAGCAGACTTTGACTGATCGAACGCTTTTTTGCAGTAGGTTCTGCGTGATGGAATGCGAGCGTTCCAATGTCAACGACTACAGTTCGTCTACCAAAAAAGTCTCTTCTATATTGCTCGTGTCAAAATTTCCGACGGCAGTCAGTCGGAATCGTAACAAGTTAAATGCCTGTGTATTACGTAATCGCTTTGGTTCGATTAGCCTTGTCGAAGCTAACTTCAATCCCAAATGAGCATAGGATATTCGATAGGCCTTCCTTAGGGCGCTCTTTAGGAGCATCTCGTGCCGCTCCAGCTTGTTCTCAATATCCTATTTCATCTTGAAGACGTTGTTCAGTTCTTCAAGAATTGTTTGTGCGGATCAGAATTTGCTGATCAATTGAGGGAAGTCTATTATTATGTAAATTAGGATTGCTCAATGTTAGCAGTTCGGTAAAAAAATATCAATACGCTTTCCGTTGTTGAACTAATATAGGGTACGAAAGTACGGTATGGGTTTGCAGTCACTTTATTTTTTGTCGTATGGAAATATTCAAGTGATGTTTGGTTTTCGAAATCTTTATTTCAGCCACGCATTTTGCTTTTGCAGCCAACATGGGGCATCAAAAGTAGCAACACTGTCACAAGCGGCGGTTCCTAAGATGCAAAGGAGACAACAATTGTATATTCTCTCCAATGAAGAGCGTTCGAAAAACGCAGACAGGTAAATGAAGATGTTTGGCACGCCGCGTCGAGTCGTCCCGAACGAAAGCTGGGCACTTCCCTTGTCACGGGATATTCTATTCAGTGACTTTGCTTGAAGCGGGAGAACGCCTGACGGCAATGATCGTTTTCTGATCAGCCGCTTTGGCTTTGACATCTCTGCCACGACGATGGCAGGCGATTTGATGGTTCATATACGCGCCGACCTGCCAGTCGATTGCGTTCTCGTGTCGGCAGCGGTCAAAGGTGCCGCTTGACATTGGTCGCGGAGGAAAATACCTCAGAGCGGTGTTCAAAAGGGAACATCTTGTGATGGAACGAAGGCAGCTCCTTGGACGTGACACCACCACAATATGCAAGTGGCAGTCATCCGGGTGGCTCTTGCTTCTTCTACTTTTCGATTTCAACAAGTCGGCTCTGTCCGCTTGCTTCCAATGAGCTTTTCTATTATCTATCTACTTTTGGCTTTCGTTGAAGCGGGTCCATATCCCGACTGCGCCCTTAGAGACGCGACGAAAACACATGAAAAGTACCATCCGCATGGAAGGTATCCTCGTTCAACCGTCCTTAACAATGGAACAACACGCGTTGCCTTCTATTTCGATGGCACTGAGAGGACAGTGCGCCTTAATGACGATTTGAACAACGTGTGGTCGACGGAAAGTGAGAAACTTTTCCCGAGAACTCAGTTTACTCTGGCGGCTTGGACACGCCCCGAAGGTGGCCAAGGCGATCCGTCCGTTATCATCGGTGAATGAATGTTTGGGCTCATTTCTTATTGGCATTAACAAGGGACGATTGCAGAACTGGCTGACGGATGTTCGGAGGACGGACCTCCGTTCGTGTGGCGTTTAGGTATAGGGACAAAGACTGGTGGCCGCGAACGAGGCGCGCATTATTATTTTCAAATGAAAACGGAAATGTCGGCTCGAAGCAGCGTGCTTTGGTCCCATTATGGATACACCGCTCAGAGATGGACCCACTTGGCGGTCACTTACAATGAGAAGACCTTGAAGTTGTTTGTCAATGGAGCCCTTGTAGCCGCTTCGGATAATCAGGTATCTAACGCCGGTAGTCATCAGTGGTCAGCGATGCAGTGTCATTTTAGGTTGGACCTTTATTTTCAAAAATTAAGGCCGCCTGCAAACATCTGCTCCTCGGAGGGCCCATGCCGGGTCGCTACGAGGAAGGTCAACTGATGAACTATCGTGGCATGGTAGCGGATGTGAAATTGTGGAATGTAACCAAAGGCGCTCCATTTATTCGGCGCATAGCCGGGGACGCTTCCTTGGCGCTGGGAACGGAAGAAATTTTTCTTTGGGCCAAATTTGACAATATAGAGAAATGGAAGATCATCGGTAGGTTCGTCACGCAGAAGAGCTGTTCTTCGAGCTTGCGGTATCACTAGGTGCCCAGGCGCCAACGTTGGTCTCCTCCGACTTGAGCTCTTTCTTTGATTCCTACGTTTTGACCGTTCCTCCCTGCGGGCAGACCATATGCGATCATCCAGACATTGTCAAGAGCTATAACGTTCACTGGGAGCTGCGACATCCGAAAGTTATCCGCTATAAGGTCCGTATCCTTAACATCCGTGGCTTGCATCTAAACGCGTTGTATAGGTAGTTAACCTTCTGGACAGCAACACTGGCCAGGGAACTGTTACCAGGGAACAGATCGACCAGCAGCATCTGTCGCTAAATGCTGCGTTTTCCAAGTACAACATAAGCTGGCAGCTAACCGTTGCCGAATTGTCCGTTGGTCGGTTGAGGCTAAAGAAGGTGGTCTTCGGTTGCGATTCCAGCAAAATCGGTACACCTTTAAGAAAAAGCTCCAAATGGCATTTTGTGAACAATGCGCCCTTTCTTTTCCAAAGGTAATAAGCAATGCGACCTCGAATGTCTGCATCCAATAACAGGCAGCGACAATGGCGATTGCAACAATGCGGCCATACTGTCCAAATGTCTACCACGAATGCTACACAATGGCCGCTGCGATCAGGAATGCAACTATCCCGACTTTAGCTGGGACCACGGCGACTGCTGCAACGAGACATTAACGGATGTGGCCGTCAATTGTATAGACCCAAATTCCCCTTTCAGGTAACTGGACTTGAAGTTATCTTAGGAGAAGATTACAGAACAACACTGTAGCTGCAAGTCCAATGCTGGCTTTGTGTTCAATGTTATTGTAAATAACTCCCTCGTCTTACTGTGACATGTGCTTACATGTTGTTAATATTTACTGGATTTTTTGTAGATCCCTTATTTGCTTTTAAAAGCAAGCTCAGCTTATTCCCATTATTAGTAATACCGTAACGGCAGTACTAGGAATTCGCATGACGTCATCTAGCCTTATCGCATTTTGTACTTCGCGAGTTTCTTCTCTTTCATCATGTATGTCGTTTAAGTTTATTCATAAAATATTATGGCAGTGGACTGAAAGCATAGCTTCGAAATTTAACTGCAAGTCCACTTAGCCTGGGTAGAGTCTGCTATTCTTTTTTTACAGAGCCTACGTTAGCATTGAAGAGTACAAACGGAGCTTGAATGTTAGCAACGAAAATTCTTTATCCGTCGCATTTGTCGAATGGAGCAATGGAGACATGATTGGTTTGTCTACTTTTCCTTGGGAGAAGCATGCCTTCACCGTACACGGTAATATCTTTGGCTTGCCTTGCTGTTCAGTTGTTTGAAAAAACGCCTTCCAGGAGGCGTTGTGGTTCAACCGGGTCGCTTTGGTACGGATGGTCATAGAAACAATCTTGTGCACGAGCTCGGACACGCTCTTGGGCTTTGGCATGTTCATCACGGCGTGTCGGAAATGTCCTGCGACGATCCGTGCCGGGAAACAAAGTCTTCCATGCTGACGGGAGATCTGTGCGAAGATACTAATCCCACGCCAAAAAATGTAGAATGTCGTGATCCCGTTCACATTTTTTACGATCGAGATAAGGGCACCGAGTCGTTACAATGCGAAGACGTTCGTAAACCGTATACCAATACTCCTTTTAATAATTACATGAGCTACTCGGGTACAGCAGTTCTAATCGACTCATGTGAATCCATATGCCGTTGATTATAGACGGAGGATGCGCCAACCATTTCACGGCACAGCAGGTGGCCCGAATGCATTGCTACATTGATTTAAAGTATGCTGGTTGGCTTGCTGCACCTTCGATGCCCAGAGATTGTATACCAACTGCTCCAAGAGTGATTCGAAAAACGAACTCTTCATTAACCTTTGTACTGCTTGTGAACAATGGCATTCTCCACTTTCATTGATTCACTGATCATGCAGGTATGGCTACCCCCTCTTGGTCATCACTCGTGCAAACCGGACGGCATAGTCTGCCAAGAATGCGGATGCGATCAAAATGGACGATTCTTCCAGTATGCGTCTCGGGTTCTAGCCCATTCGGGCAACAAAAGCAGCTCCTATTGGTCTCCTGAACAGGCGCTTGGTAAGCGGAGCCACACTGGATGGATAAGGGACCATTTTGCTTATTTTCTTTCGTTGAAGGTCCCCCGGACGCTGATCCGTGTGAGGCTAGCGCTAAGGCTTGGCTACCGGATTCGCAGAATTGTGATCAACCTGGCTCGTGTGTTATAGCTGTTGGTTTTGACGTCGTTGTTGTTCCTGCCGAACTACGACTATGGATATCATGGAATGCAGCCGACGGTCTCAAACAGTTGTTGCTTTATTATGCCGATGGATCGGTACAGTTGGTCTCTCCGGTAACAGCTCTATGCGACATGCCGTTCAGCCTTTTATTGGATACTGAGAAAAGTCTTCTCAGGGTAAAGAGCAGCTGACCAGATTTTCACCAAATTCATTATTCAATGCAAATACGCAGGTCGAAATCGAGACACAAACGCCGTTTGTTAGCGTTGATGCTATCCAAGTGATATCTCGTCCTGGACAAAATCCCTGCGCATCCTGCAACATGTTGGACTATCAAATAGTGCGCGAACCGCGTTTCTCCAACGCGTTGTACAGACGCACCAGTCTGACCGTATTTACGGATACGTAAGTTCTCGTCTTTTTGCCTTTTAAGCTTCGTCTGTCCAATGTGACTCAATTGCGTAGGGACGTAAAGCCAGACAAGGTGTACGTATATCGTATTGGCGCTAGAACGCGGGGCGGAATGAAGAACATCAACAGCTGCCTTTCTCCTCCATTGGTTTTCTCCTTAGGATGGCCTTTCTGCGGTGACGGTGTTGTGGACAAGTACGTACCTTAGTTTTCAACTAAAGAATAATACTATGCGTAAATGTTTCAGACAAAGAGAAGCGTGCGACGACGGAAACGTTTTGGACTACGATGGTTGCTCAATGAACTGCGAAACGGAAGAGGGATTTAAATGCAAAGGTTTGTTTGGTATATCGCTAAGTCTCGTGACCGCGCATTCGGAACAGTGGGCTAACGACCAAGGCATTGGTTGAGTGAGGCCAGAAGGTGTAGTTGTACTCTACGAGGGTGCGGACAACGCTACAAATGCTAATGAAGTTAACTGAAACCTTTCTTAGAGAGGTATCGCTGTGTAAGCAGGAAGACACCTTTAGTGTTGTTACATCTGTAAGACTGTAGATAAATGAAGTTGGTCCCCAACAGAGGCATCCCATTTCCCCTCGGCTCAAAATCATTTTTTAAGTGACTTATGTTTCAGGTTCGCCTAGCCTGTGCTTTTCTATTTCCGGCATCAAGGCAACCCATTCGACGGACCCCTTTTCCTTGATCGACTATTCCGTCGCCTATTCCGCGCCGGAGTTCAACGACCAGTGGGCCGTGAGCGCCAAAAGTAATGATGACGTCATCAGTGCTCGTTGCAACGCCTCACTGGCTGTTGGGAAACCGCGTGTACCGGTGAGCTTTAACTAATTCCATCTCTTCTTTGAACATGTAAAACTTGTCACTCTCAGAACTGTCGCGCCAGCGTTACACCCGGTTTGACGTGGCACCCGTGCCCATCTGTTGAAGGGAAAAGCTCTTGGATTGAAGTTAGTTCGTATCAACTAAAGGTTAAAGCGTTAGAGAAAGAGGTTCCCTTATTGCAGCTCGAATTCGAACAGGCCGTCGTCGCCACCAGCGTGTTCGTCTATCTCGCTTCGGACGGCTACGTTGGCATTTACAGCGAGTATCAATCTCTCAGGGTCGAGCTAATCACGATCGACGGCAAAGCTTACGAGATTCGGGGTTCTCAAACGAAGGTCGCTTCTTGCGCCAAAAGTCCCATTGAATATACAATCTGGCACGATCTGTCTAAACCTTTTTTCTACTCGAAAGCCGTGCGCGTGCACGTTGGCTCCGAGCGCATTAGCATAGCTGCCGTGAGGTTAAGATCCAAACGCGGTTTCGACCCTGTGGTCGTGGACCTTTGCGCCAAGTCCGACATGTTCTACAGCGTGGCGGTGAACTCTTGCGTAAGCAATAGATGTTCGTCGACCGAATGCGAACACTTGAGAGTGGACAACGCTGATGTAAGAGCGTATTCTGAAGTATTTGTCTTGTTCGATTATGCAAATTTAGGTGCACTGCTCAGGCAGCAACAGCGGGGATAGTTGCTTGGTAACCTGCAATAGCGGATACCACACGATGAGCGACGCTTTTGTTCAAAGCAAAGGCTACGATCGAGTGGCAAAAGTGATCTGTCTGAATGGTCGCTGGAACCCTCGAAGACCCGTATGTCAGCCAATTGATTGTGGCATGCCGGAAATATCGCGCGCCAAATTGTCTTGTCCGGATGGTACCAAGTTTGGAGCAAAGTGCTATTTCCATTGCGTATATCCTGCAGTCATGAAAGGCAACATTTCTGAGCCATTTGTACCTTCGCCTTTATATCTCTTCTTTTTTAGGTGTTAACAACAACATTGTCTGCGGTGAACACGGCGTATGGTCTGTCCCCGAGGCTTACTGTCAGCTTAGCTGCTCTCCATTGTTGGAAAGAGAGTTGAACGGCCGAGCAGTGAATAAGATGTGCAGAATAAACTTCTTCACTCTCGACCCTCACAGCGTGTCATTTCCCGTGGGCACGAAATGTAGGATCGTTTGCAAAGCCGGCTACCACGTTGAAGGTTATCCCGTCAGCAAGTAACGACGACTATACTGTTCTCACTTTTGGCCCCTCTGTAATGTAGTATAAATGTAGGCGTTTGTTCAAGCGTTCCTGCGACTCGAGCGGCACATGGCGTGGTCCTCGTTGCGTGAAGATCAAATGCCCCGAGCCAAACGTAGTATACCGTGGCTTGTACAATTGTACCAGAGGTTTCGAAGTTGGGTCGCAATGCTCTTTTCATTGCCCGGGAAAAACTCGAGAGTCGATCTGTCTTTCCGACGGGACATGGTCGTCCGCCAATCCGTGCGTCTTGCCTAAGGATCTGTGTCCCATGCCTGTTGCTCCGCCGCATATTTTGGTCAGCTGTCCTTCAAAACGGCATGTCGGTATTGTACTCATTCATTACGCTCCTTGCGAGATGGTCTAACTTAACTAACCGCCTTCAGGTAATTCATGTCAGGTGACTTGTGACGCGCAGGGTTACGACGCCGTCCAAGAGCATATTGTAACTACGGATCGTAGTTTCAAGATGCAAGTGATGCAGAGAGTCGATCAGATCACTTGTTCACTGCAGCGTAGATGGGAACCCAATGTCGCATCGCTGGTATGCGTCAAAAAGTGTACGCAGGTGAGAGACAAAGTGAGTAAATTTGTTTCCAACATTCTCCCAAGTTTAGGACTTCATCAAAGACGGATGGTGCGACTTTCAGAACAATCGCGGCTACTGCGGTTGGGATGGTGGTGATTGCTGTGCCAGCACGGCCGTGGAAGGAAAAGTGAAATTGATGTTCCCTTCCCTTTGCGCGTCGCATCTGTGTCGATGCTTGGACCCGTACGCAATTGAGAATCGCAATGAAATTGTTCGCCAAGGCTTAGTAAGAAGGAGCGACGTGGATGTGGCCAATTTTGAAATCGTCCGGACCAATGAAAATGCCAATGGCTCCTTAAGGTGAGCACGTGGTTTTTTGCCTTTCTTCAACTTGTCATCAGTTCTAAGCCAAACAATCATATTAATAGAGCTTAACGTAAAAGACATAAACAAGTTTTGGTTAAAAGCATCTTTGATGCTGAACGCTTATCTTCTTTTTGTCGTCATAATGGATATGACGCATTCTGAGCAACCATAATTGGTTCTAACAAGATGACTGCAACAATCATTGTATGCTTGTCTGTTCCTCTCGCTGCTAATGGCGTAGTTTAGGTATTATTGATATGTTCATGTGCAATTCCTTTCTGACTTTTTTCTGCTCTGTGCTAACTTGCATTAATAATTTACCATAGAACGCAAATGAAAGGATTGTGGGCGGTCGGAAGCAGTCAGTAACATTTTACAATGTAAAGTTAAATAGCTTTCCAAAAATGAGCAAGTAAAACTCATCGACTGGCGTACGTTTATGAATGCAGGGTTTTCTGTTGCGATTACCGTTGGTAGTCATATAGCTTTGTTAAAATTTGAAATATCGTATCAGCAAGCAGCAGTCTTTCGTTTTCAGCGAAGTACAGCTCATTTGCCAGAAAGCCATTATGGAACTGTTGCATTATCCTTTAACTTTGCTGTTTGCCTTTGCACTGTAAAGAGTGTCCAAGCTGTAGGGAAAATTGTGATGAAATATTTGCATTTCAAAATGTGTCTGCGCGGTTGCTCCTCCAGTTCGACGCTTCAGTGCAGTGCTCAGTTGCGCAAACAATGAATCTGCCCATTTTTCAATAGTACTTTTCCCGCCAACCCCGTTGCTAGAATGTTACTTTCCGCATCCGTCGCGATGCACGTCATCACAGCGGATACGCATCCGACAACTTTCATCTTTGATGTTAATTTTCAAAATCGATAAGTCGTTAGCCAATTTGCAAGCTACTATTCTTGCATTTCACGCGAACAGCAATTTTGCATGAAAAGCCTATGCGAATGGGAGAAAATAGTGAATTATTCCTTTATTCTTAAATCGTCTTATTTTAACCAGCCGACCAAGCATGTACAGTCAGTATCGTGTCTGCATATAATTCTCACCGAATTATCGTATAACGCAGTAGTTAGGATGGATTGTAATGAAATTATGTACAGCCCGAATGGTTGGTAGTTTCGTATGTTTTTAGTAATAATATCTATTTGCATATGCCTATTGCAGGCTTGGCGGAGCGAAAAAGTTAAACAGGTCGAGTGATCGTACTTCGTCGCTTCAAGGGCGCATCCCTCTGCCAGAACGATTCGATCAAATATCCGACAAAAGTTTACGCTACTCAACTGTGCCGGCATATTTCTGGACAGCCGATTGGCTTGAACAATTTTTAGACGTTTCCTCTGACTTTCATTCGTGCATTAGTCGATCCTTGCATCCCCGCGGTCTCGACTGCAACAATTGTACTTGCTCGTTGGCCGATTCGGTACGTCATTGGTACAATGTGGACCGACTGACACGTTTGATGAAGCAGAGCTCACCAAATATGCTTACACGTCAACATTTGCCTCATTTGCCAAGTCCGCATTTAAGGGCTGCCATAGTGAAGGCGCTGAGGAAGTTGACGAAAAACTTTCACGTGAAAAGTTGATTAGCGTCTAGAGTTTGTACAGTACTTGTAGACGGGGCGCCGATCGATACGAGAGAAATTTTACGCTCGTGCTCATTAAAACATTAGCGCGCATATACTGGTCACAGCTGCATATGCGTTGACAATCTCGCCGCTGAGCTAATCGCGCGCGGCACACTGTAACATCGCGTTTGGTTAACGAGCTTCCAGCGCAGCTGGACTGTTGCATTTTTGTACGTCATACCGTGCTTTTTTGGAACTCTAAAATAGCGTGTTACTGTTATAAATGAAGTATGAGCAATCTTGCGCGTCATAAATGCATTGAAACAAAATTCGTATACGTCAATGATCCTGCGCATCATTTAATTGCAGGAATATTTATTGCTCCCCGCGAGCTGGTCCGCATAAGGCAGCCGCGCTCGCTGTCGGCAGTTATACTGATTATGCTTTGATGTTATGAGGCGAAAAAAGGTGCAATGTCATCTTGTAGTCATCCTATGGAGTGTGCTGTGCCAGCTTCATTTTGCTTCGGCTGGGGATGGCAGCTTCTTAGCGGGTAACGCTTTGTTGGACTGTTGTTCTATGCAAGTCGATCTCTTACAACTTCAGGCGAAGCTGGAAGGACCTCATCGGATGATGGCGACTTGTTAGCAGGTGAAATTTTACAACGTCTCTCCGATGACTACACTCCTTATCAGACAGTAGCTGGTAAGCAGTTGCTTCGTGTTCTTTTTGTTAAGCTAATGCTTAATACAGTATTCGAATGTCGAATCAGCGCTCATTTGACTCCTACTTTCAACTATCGCGTAGTTTATAGCCTTTGGAAATGGGCAGTCTTCTATCGATTAGATTTTTAAAAATTTTTTTGATTTTATTTTTTTTTTGTACGGGTACAGAGACACCTTTGGTGAAAAAGGTAAATTATGTCACCTTATAGGTTATCGGCTGAAGATATGACAAGTTTATGTATTAAGAAATGAAATTTGCTCTTCGACTATGTACGCAGAGCTCTCAGTGCTTTAATTTAGCTGCGCGTTTGCCCCAGTAAGAGCTAGAAGATTTGCTAAGCCTTTGCACGCATATCTTACGGTTCAGTTACTGGCACTGTACGCCTACGTCTTCTTATTGACAGTAGCTTAGTGGGTTGCTAATGAGAAAGCTCAGATGACCGTTTACATCCGAAATCCCGAGCATTTAGCCAAACATTAGCTCATCATCTTGTTTGTTCAGACTCTCCTTCTAATGTTCAGTAGTCGTGTACGCTCCGCCATTTACTGCGCAGATTCGTTTTGAAAACATAAGCCCTTTCTGGTTGCCAATATGGTGCTTAGTCAAAGATATCCGTGCTCTATTGTTGTACATCCACATTGTTTGCCCAACTTTAGCATTTCAATTGCAATGCATAACTACAGTGATGCAACTGCCTTTGTCAGCTCCATATGACGTTATACCGCTGAAGCATTGTTCTTAGTGTAGTGCCGAAATGATTCCGGTTGTTCGCTGAGTTTTTTTTGTATTGCTCTTTTGGCTCCCCGCTATGCCAAACAAAAAGCAGATACTTCCGTATAAGGGTATTATAAACATAATGTCAGCACGATGTGTGGTTTCCCTCGGTTGGCAATGCGGAAACAAGACGAGTATAATTCAATCGATAACGTCGTCAGGGTCGATCTACGTTGCCATTCAATTACTGTGCTTCAGTGTCTTCGCCGAAGAGAAAGCAGTTTACTGTCCTTCGTCGTCAACTTCTAAAGTCCATTGATTTCACTGTGTTCAGTTTCTCGATGGCCACCAGCTGGAATGTGACTCTATTGAGCATAACAGTTATTCATTACTGGGAGGCACAGCTTCGGCCACCTTGTCTTTCATTCGACTTATTATTATCGATTTGCTTTCGGTTTTCCTTTGCCGCAATTCGAATCGATTCCATGGAATTTTCCTTCATTTCTACAGCGAGCAAAAGCCTTTGAGACTCGTCCGCTTAGGGCAAATTGGCAAATATTTCCGCCGATCGCAAGTTCTTCTGCTCCAACGCCAACTGCGGGCATTTTTGAAAAATCTTCCGTCACCGCAGTTCGGTACATTTTTTGAAAAGCGCTTCCACTGTCAACTTCCTTTGGCGGGAGTTCATTAGCTGCTAGTGACGTAGACGTCGTAATTTGCATTTGCGCCCTGCCGCTTTGTCTCATTAAGCTTTTTCGGCTCAACGCTGCTAATTCATTGAATCCACTTGGCATGCCGCGATGTTGAATAGCTCTACGCGGGAGCGGAAAGCTTTGTCGAGACGGACTAAACGCGGCAGTGGGAAAAGGTTTTTGCAGACAAGCACAAAAGCCGCTCTTAGGGGGGGGAATATGTTATTAAAGAGTAAAGCGGATTGCCATTGTCTTCACTTTGCTGGAAAGGTAACGCGTAGGCTGACAGTTCGCTTTCAAGCGCAGCATTTTCTAATGAAAATGCTGTATTGGAGAATTCTCTTGGCGAAATTCCATTTTGCAGAATTGTTGCTTTACCAAGTTGTAGGTACGCTTCATTGATAAGTTCCTTTTAAAGAGAGCAGCGAGTAGTCCATTACGTAAGGTATAATTGATGGCAGTTATTAGGAAGAAGAGGAAATTGTTTGTGACAGAGTTGCTCAGCGAGCAAAAAGATGAATGTACTTAAGAAAATCGACGCTGAGCAACACTGCTTCTTTTTGGCGTGTCCGTGAATCATTAAGTCGTTTTAGCTATTTGACCACTGCGTCAATAATTGACCAAACGTACGCTTACCTTGCTCGTTTGTTGTACGTTTGTTTGCTTAATATGTGCAATAGGACCGTAGACAATGGCTTACATGCGCTACGCAAACCACTGCAACGCTCCAAGCATGAATGCACTTAACTTGTCTTTGCTGTTGTTGTACGCAAGCTGCTCCTCAGGAGTGAGACAAACGTGTTATGCTCAAGTGTAGTTTACATGCACGTCACAAAAGCTTTTCCTAGCTTGATGTTAGCATAAGACTGAAACAGACTCAACAGTACGTTTCTGAGGCAGCTTTGCAACCTTATATGCTCTTAGCGCTTCAATAGCTTCAGCATATCGTGTGCGTGAGCATTAGTTGCTATTGCTGATGGTCGCTGGACATATGCGACCTTTATTGATCTTTCCCCGTTCGGAGGTCCTTTTTATTTGACGAACTAAACGCATCTCTTCATAATTTCCTTAATTAGAAATTCACATTGCGTAACTCTTCGCCTTCAGCTCAGCAGCAATGCTTTTGATTCTTAGCGATGCTATTTTCAGCAGATTAAAATCACCAGAACAGTTCGATTGGTCTTTATGGCTGCTTGGCGGTTCAGCGTGTTCTATAATGAAGAGGGGAAAGGAGAGATTGTAAAAGTTTGAATGTTTGGGAATCGAAGTGGGAAAAGGAAGCATCATGGAAAGCGCTATCATCACGAGGGACTTCCCTGGGCGCTGGGCGATCATTACGTTGGTGGATATATCGTCAACATTACGAAAAGCTTATACTGACTAGTTCATTAGCAGAAGGGGAAAGCCTTTTGTTTCCAAGCATCTCACGAATGCATTCTGTTAATGAAATTATGGCTTTGCCAACTTCATCCGGACATCTACTTTGCTCAGCCTTTCGAACGTCAGTAACTCTTCCCGCGAGCTTTCTATCTGTCATCGCAATCGTCGCTATGTTGCATTATGCTTTATCTTATTTAGGATTGTTTGTCCTTTTTTTGCTCGTTTTTCCAAGGGAGCATCCAAGTCGCCTTATTCAAACAATCTCCATTATGATAGAAACATTTTTGTTTCAACTTACAGACGCTTTCGCGAGACCTTTAGTGGCACGCAAACGCGTAGTGTCAATTTTATTTTTCCAATATGAGTTTGCAAGATTGGTTGACAAGTCGCGCCATCAGTGACGTCACATTTTCTTTCGCGTTTAACCAGCATGGTGTTTATCGTTGAAGCGATAAGAACAGTTCAGAATTCCTTATCTTAATTTTCAGACTAACTCCGCTCCTTCATTATTGTCTGTCTATGTTGCATGTTTCAAAATGCTAATATTTCCATTTTTGTTGGCGAAAAGCAGTGCAAATTTCAAACTGAACTAAAATGATATGCATTGGCGCAGAGGCAATAAGTGACGCTTTGCCAAACTCGCTGCTTTTCGCCTATTCCTTTCACAACATCTTATAAGCTCCGCCGATGCGATAAGAATGGAGCTAAATGACAATCAATTCTGGCAGATGATTAATGGCAAGCTGAAGTTCCGATTTGTTTGGCCATGCCATTCATGACCGCCAGAAAGTAATCGTATTTGGTCAATAGCAAATAATCAGACAGGTGACTGGTACGCGAACCTAATTAGTTCAAAAGATTAGCTGTTGTATTAGTGATATCTGACAGCCATAAACAGGCGAACTTATTCAGGCAAAGCCTGAAACGAAAGCGCTGCTGCTTTAGTTAATTATTTAAGATCCATTTTAAGGATTTTGCGTAATTTTTGCCCTTTCGCCAATTGGAGAAGCAATTGCTTTGCATTCTTTACGGAACTGTAATGTCTCATCAATGTGACGCGTATTCCTCTAGTAGACGCGCACCACGTACAAAATGCAGATAGTGGACACGCTTGGGGGTGCCTGTATCAATGGGCAATCCGTTTTTCACCATGTTTCCACTTATGCTAACTATGCGACAACTGTTCATGTCTAAATCCACTGTGTTCACGCATACTTAGAGCCTATGCTTGACTGCTTGTGGTTTTGCGTTTTATTCAACTAACAATGTTGAACTGGGATGTACATTAGGTGCGAAGGAGAGCCAACCGATGCTGCAAAGTAAAGCCGCAGCTCCTGTAGGGAAAGATCCATTGACCGTTGTCAAAGGCGAACCAGATCAAATGCGTAAGTGCGATTCCTAATGCTGCCTGTATCCAACAACGTACTATAGTTCTGTAGAACAGCTTACATGATGTTCAGGTTAGGTTAAACCGACAGTTTTGGCGCTTTGTTTTGAACAAGTAATTGCTTGCTCGAATGGAGTGAATATTTCAGCTTCGCCGGCTGGAGGTTATCCTGTACCAACGTACTTTGGTTTTGACGATGAGTTGAGCACAGAGGGCGATGTAAACGAGTCTCCGTTCGAAATTGAAGAAACCTTGGACCCATATTCCATTGTCAATATAGACAGAGGGCCGCCGGTACAAACCCCTTTCAAGCCAACGGTTAAGACGACTGTGGATGCTAACAGTTCACCTTCGCCTGGACCCATAAGCTCCGCAGAGCCGAAACGTAAAGGAGAGCTTGAGTACGACACCTTCGTTAACGTGCCGGCAATGAGAATGCAAGAAATGAAAAGCCCAGTATCGGTACCAAAACCTTTATCTGTGCATGCAAGTTCAAAAAGAGTGGCAGGCAATGAAATGGGTGACACAGTATTCTACGGTGAGTTGGAATAGCTAGACAAAGGCCGCCGTGTTTTTAATTTTTCAATCGCTTGTAGCCATAGCTGCGGTGTGTTCCGTCGCGGCCGTTTTAGGTCTTATCTTTGCGGCCGTATCTTACACCCGGTAAGTCGGTACTTGGATGTTATCCTTTTTAAGGTGTTTTTCCTTTGCGCAGCTTAAGGAGGCAGTACAAGGAGTCTCAATTCCATGAATATCCGTCATTCGGGTTGCCAGGCTCAAAGAAGTCACGAAGCCCTGATAGCGTAGCTGCCATGGATTCGAAACTGGCTTCCGCAGCGCAGCTGTATCACTTCCAGCACACAAAGCAGCAAATCATTTCTATGGAACAGTAAGTGTCGCAGTCACGTGCTTTCGTTTTGGTACAGTTGTCATGTTTAGCCCGTCATGCGATGTTAAGGAACCGATATCGGATGACTCCGAAGTGGAAGAAGATGAAGGAGATTATTCGGTGTATGAATGCCCCGGTTTAGCCCCGGTAGACGCCAATATCTAATTGCTTTTTGTTTTTGTTGCATCTTTGATTGTATTGTAGACAGGGGATATGGAAATTGACAATCCAATGTTTGTTCCAAGCAGCGGCGAAGGCATTGGAAAAGTCAAAGCGGAACCAAACGGTCAAGCCTCAAAGGGTTCTACGCACAATCTTTCTAACCAGTGAAAGGAAGAAGCGAAGGCAAAAAATATATCCCAGTACTAAATTCCCTCTTCTCCATGTTGTCAGTGCTCCTCTCCGTTGTAGGGAACTACGTGGCCATTTCCCTGAAATTTCTGTAAAACTTTTGTGCGTTTGTTGCTAAATTCAGGTCCTCTTTCACATTCCAATGCATCACAGCATTCTTCTTCCTTTCCTTTTGTTATGGGGAATTTTTACAGTTCTGATCAGATGCTTTTTCGATGATCGATTGCTGCAGCACCCTTTCGACAACGTTTACGCGATCAAACGGGAACTCCATATGTTACGGTCGTCCGATTCGATATTTCGACCTGAAATTTTACGCTGTTCAATTGAAGCATTGAACCAACAGCCATTTTTTTCCTGCTTTGTCACGACTCTGTGTTGCATAAAAAAATTCACCAAATGCTTATTAGTCAGACTTGATTTTGCAAAACTTCGAATAGCCAACATTGCCAGCAGCGAGCGTTAACGCTTGACAACAAGCGTGGCTATTATTAGCATTACGCGATTCTTACTTCGCAACGAATTGGAAGCATAAAATTAATGACCCTGCACATCAATTGACTTATGGTATTAAAGTCTAAACTTGAATATCATAATCATACTGTACTAACGCGTGAAATATTTGCGGAACTGTTTTGCTAGTTTGCAAGCATGCTTGACGCGTGAAGCCATTTTAAATAGCAACTCCGTTTTTGCGGCAAGGTAGCACGTGTAATGAAAATTGAGCATGCGCCTAGGATGACTTTGTACTGACCGTTGGTTGCACGTGATGACGAGTTGGCGTCAACTTGCGCTTTCTGTTTTCGTGATTGCGATTATTGCGAACTCGTGCGAAGCCAGAATTAGAACGCTAAAACTGGAGGTAAAGTAGTTGTTGATTTTGCTTACAAAGTTCGATTTGTTGTTTCAAGAATGACGAGAGGCGTTTCATTGAAATAACAAAGTTTGGCTTTCTGGATGGTGGGACCCTTGAAGTTCGCTTGCAAAATTTCACCTGCCCAAATATAGAGTCGCGCGGCGCGAAAGAACTGGTAAGTGTTCGTCGTTGTTTTCCCGTCGCTATTTGGTTTTTCGCAGGTGGGCCTCATTCTAAGTCAGGATGAGACAGTTTTGGAGTACGAGGTAAATATGCAAGTGCGAACGAAGACTCATCTGATTTTGTTTGCTGCATTCAGAAGTCCAATCCTTCCAGTTGCTTTTTCACGGCCTCGAATTCGCTGCTTTTATCCGTGCGCGCATTGTTCTTCCTTATGGACTTCAGAAACCAAAAGTTGGAAATCCAAAGGTTGGATTTTCCAAGCATCTATCTTGGCGACCTTTCTTCCGACCAAAATAGTACTAAATCTGTGATGAATGGAACGGATGCTTTCGGTCCTACTTTCCTTATGTTTTCCAAGATGAACGATCACTTCAATGCGCAGGTAGGCTGTTCTGCTTATGCTCTCTTAACCATTGGCCATGTTTTTTACTAGTTCAAAGTCATTTTTCACGAACAAGGCTATTACATGCTTACTTATCACGACTGCAGGAACGTGGTCGATTTCGAGAAGGAAGGATTCTTCTTAGGGAAGCGCCAGCCGGGAAGTTCATTCCAGGTGCGATTCTTTGACAAGCCGTGACATCAATGCTCAACGTCGTCACGAGTTCAGGTTTCGTTGATTGAGGGAAATCCAACCAGCTATCTGTCGCATGGCGAAATGCCTGTGCCATCAATCTATATGGTATTTTCGGCGATTTTCTTCGCCCTCTTCTGCTTTTGGTCTTTCATTTTGCTCTCCAAAAAGTATGGCTGCTCCGTTGGGCAAATTTGGAAAAAGTGAGTACACCTTTTCCGTTTCAGGGAGAACGTTTACAAAATTCACGTCCTAATGGGTGTGCTCGTACTTTTGAAAAGTATGTCCGTCATGCTGCACGGGGTAGGTCCTAAAGCATCTTTTTTCACTTGCTTTATGCTGTAGCCTTTTTTTTCTTCAGCTGAACATGTACTTCATTGGAATTCACGGGCAACAGCTTGAGGCATGGGCGGTACTGTATTACATATTGCATCTGTAGGAGCTTATAGTTTGTTGCTTCACTATTTGTAGCTATTGTTTTTCAGCATAAAAGGCTCGTTGTTGTTTGGCACAATCGTACTTATTGGCACCGGTTGGACATTGTTTAAAAATTTTCTAGTCGAACGCGACAGGAAATTGCTCATGGTAGTCATACCAATACAGGTAATACCAACTAGCGTTAATGTGGAATGATAATTAAAAAAAGGAAAACACAAAATAGGCAGTTGTTCAATAGTAATATTCTCTCTTCAAGGTTGTGGATAATATTGCCTTGATCGTGCTCGACGAGACGGAGATTGGCCAGCAGCGTTATGAGTGGTCAAGCAAGTTATTCATTCTTTTCGACTTGATATGCTGCGCGGCAGTTATTATCCCAATTCTTTGGTACGTTTTTGGGCATCTCGTTTCATCTGCTAACGAATATTCCTTCAGGTCAATCAAGCATCTCGAACAAGCATCGCAGACGGACGGGAAGGCCGTGTTCAATTTGCAAAAATTGAGACTGTTCCAGCAGTTTTACATAGTCGTCATTTGCTACATATACCTAACTCGTATTGTGAAGTATTTGGTGCAGGCAAGTAACAAAGGCGCTGCTGAACTTCCATTTGCTTATTCTCATTTTGTTGTCAGTTCACCATCCCGTTTAAGTACATGTGGGTTACAACGGTCATTGAAGAGTTGGGCACCACTTTGCTCTTCCTATGGACCGGCGCAAAGTTCAAACCAGCACCCAACAATCCCTACTTGCGCTTATCCCAGTCGGACGATGACGACGAAACAGCCTATGCGTACAATATTCGACCGAATTCGTCATGACTAATTAGCATAAGTTCTTTGCATTTCAGACTGACTCAATCTGGCCTACTGGAAGATGTCATCTTCCTTTCCTCAAAGCATAAAAGCAAACAGGACACCAACCAGGAGGATAAGATTACCTTACAGGAGTCTCTTATGCAGTAAGGTAGCAGCTTTGACGCTCCGGGGCTCCTTCCCTATGTGCTAGTTTGCCAAAATCCCTTCTTCTTCTTCTTCTTCCGATCGAGTGGCGTAGTTGAAACTCATGGATATGAAAGCGGTCGATTTGCAACCGTTTTAACGTAAAATAATTTAATATACGTCGTGTTGTCACCAATTCCGAGTAGACCCTTCGAAACGACGCGTCTAATAAATGCCGATAAATTATTTGGAAAACCGCTGGGCGAAGTGTGTCCGTGTCTAATGGTGATACGTTGTCTCTAGTGATTGTATGGTTAAAGGAGTTGACGGAAAGGCGGAATGCCACCAGTCATACGCAAATGTGGCTGTTACATCGCTAATCACAATGGACGTGGGACAGTAGGAACCTACTGGCGTTCCGTCGGATTTGGAACCGACGACAGCTGTGCCCGTGAATGATAAGCACATACAAGTGCTGGACAGTCCGGAACCCAACAATGTGGACACGTTGATCAAACGACCTCCAAGAACAGTGTTCGGAATGAATGCGTAACTTGAAGAGACAATCTGCAAGAAAAAGTTCAATTAGGGTGACGTCGGCAAAGCGACTTATTACCTTTAGTATCAGCTGACCCTCATCCGCATTCGCGTTCACGTCAT
The DNA here is from genome assembly GCA_000797535.1 of Trichuris suis. Classification (NCBI taxonomy): domain Eukaryota; kingdom Metazoa; phylum Nematoda; class Enoplea; order Trichinellida; family Trichuridae; genus Trichuris; species Trichuris suis. Next base: position 49,043 of record KN538394.1, on the reverse strand, counting down.
CCAAGAATTTTAGACGATTAAACTTAGACTTCGTCTGCTTTCGATTGGCGAAACGACCACTTTGCTTCGCTCTGCCATTCATTAACAAACGAAAATAGTACGTCCATTGCACTTCTCTGGGCGACACGTCGACCGAACGATTTTGCCAAGCCGATATACATACGCAGCGTTTCAACTTTGTTATCACTTCATTGCTAAGGAACAGAGCTACAATGTTATCAATTAGACAAAAGTCAACCACGATGGTATTGAGCCTACAGCTGCGCTGTTGCATTCTGTTCACGAATGGCTCGTAAGCAAAAAAGAGCGACCGAATGACGGCAGTACGTAGACCAAACAGTCGCTGCATCGCTTGCGGTAAGTACCTATCCGGTAGGGCGGAAGAACCGGCACAGTATCGATTGTATATTCCCTTCCAAAAATGGGCCGACCGAACAACCGCCGCAGTATCGCGACAAAGCAACGCAAAAGTGCAAACATCTTCCGGTTTTATGAATTGCGCAATCAGATGCCACAAATCGGCCGGATACGAGCGGTACGACTCTGCGGATTGAACCGCTGAAAGGATAATAATGCTTCAATCGAACAAGTGGCATTGATATACGGTAAAAGCATTACCGTCGCATTCCAGCTTCTGCGAATGGAGACCGTCCCACCGAGGAGCTTCTTCATCAAAGCAGTCGTCGGCAGACTCGCGAGTCAAATCAGAAAAATGGCGATCATCCAATTCGTACCAATTCAACGTTTCGCGAACAGAACGAGCTGCAGTGTTTAGGGAAACACTTGTTAATACTTTGTAATACATACCGTACTCCAATGCACTAACCTTTCAACTTTTTAAGTCTTTTCTGCGTCTTCTTACTGCCGTTGAATGGCGAAAGAGCGTTGGAAAAATCCACTAGTTTTATATCTTAAACAGAAAAGTCTCAAAGTGTTGTTGAACTTTTCGAACAGACACAACAAAGACAATAATTGTACGCAAGAATTGGTGCTGAAGCGAAATGCTTACCAGAACACGACTCTGAATGCATTGTACAAGCTTGAATGTATGCGTTTTAAACAAGGAAAGAAGCATATTGATGATGTGGAACTGCGATTCGCACTGCGAGGTGAGTACATAGCCGTTTTGCTTATGTACGCCAAATACTGGTCTAAACCATGGCTTGCGCCGAATCGGCTTATGAACCGATTTACGTCGCGAGCGACTAAAACTCATCGCTCTGCCCCCACGCCGCAGACGGACGGTGCTACCAAACTACAGTATGTACTAATAATTCTCAGGTTTCCTTCCTACAAGCAGGCGTGATTGCGTAGCGGTATGCAACTTGATTGTAGGCTAATTGTTAATCAATGGCGCCAGTATTTCGAACGTTGAATGCAGTTGAAGTGCTCTTTTACACTCTTTTATTATTTAAAAATTTGAAAAAGACGCATTTCCCAATGACGTCTGTACGATGAAACAACGAGAATCTACTGGGGAAGTTAAGATGCAAACTTTGGCGAAACTGCTTGAGATCGGCGCGCACTGGCCGCCACGCGCTGATGATCGAACCGCCGTTCCACTTCTTCAAGTATCCTTGGCGTATAACGTACAAGCAGCTTCACGGATCCCGAGGCGCCTTTCAGCAGGTCGACAGCCTTTTCGTGGGACTCGCCTTCTACGTTGATCCCATTAACATTGATCAGTTGGTCACCGCGTCGCAGAGCACCGTTGCGATCCGCCACACCGCCTGGTATGATTCTGCTAATGAATATTGGGCTGTTCTGCTCTTTTCCACCCATTACGTTAAACCCGAGTCCTTCGTCTGTTTTTGGCAACTCCACGACACGTGGATGAGCGTAGCCTTCCGCGGCAGCGAAGGCAGCCACGGTCGCCTACAACGTCGATAACTCCGGTAAGAAAGTTGCAAGATAAGTTCTTACTTTCGCCGTGGCCATGGCTCGCGCTTCGGGGCTGCCCTGGATGTCCACAGTTTCGTAGACATGTTCGTACACTTCGCGAACGCAGTTAAAAAATTCACTCTTTAAAATTTTCTGTAGGGCAGCCAATTCTGGTGACGATATGTCGCCATCTATGGCAGAAGAAATGTCATCCTGCTGGTTGCTTAATGTGGGCTTACTTTTTTGTAGTATATCTATCAATTCAATCGCTCTTGAAACATCTGCAAACGGTGTGATCGTTAGTCTAAGAGTAGCCTTATTTGAAATGTTACCTTGTTCCAAGCTAAGTGACTGTGCCATTCTTCTTTACTTAACGCATGCCTGTACTACAGTATGCTAAGGAAAGTAGGTTACACAATTGTCTGATTTGTCGTAGTACTGGAATAGTGCGCAATCAGTGAACCTTGCATCCGGCAGTTTTGTTTGTACCTCCCCAAACTGAGCGGTAAGTAATGGTTTTGACGTTGATTAATTTTTGTCAGTATCGGGAGCCAACAGCAGATATCTTGCGTTCCCCGACCTCCGCTTTGCCGTGACATCCTTGCGTAAGTTACGGAGTCAGTCCTGTGAATTATTTGACATGTAGGAATAAACCAACAAACAGATAGGTTCTCTAATGCGTATTAGTAAGGGAGGCGTAGCTGAACTGGTTGCCATGAAATGGTTTCCGGAAAGATTACATTCTATATATACATATGTATATTGGTCTAGCAGATGACGTTTTGTGTGCGAGAATTTCCACTCATATCGTCATCCCAGTGCTCAAGAATGTTGCAGATTCTGGAGCATTCCACATAAGGAATTTCCTGTTGCTGCATAACTTTTACATGCACTGCAGATATGTATATGTCTATAGAAGAGAAAGGTAGAGATAGAAGAAGCTGACCGACGATGCATTAATCTTATTTTAAATAATTCATGCCTCTGTATGAAAGTATGCTAAAAGCTATCGTACAATTTTTTATTGTTTCAAAAAGCGTTATAAAAGAATGCTAATGCAAAAAACGATGAATTCTAAGCCTCTAAGTGAACTCCTTATTTCGTTGCTTTCCTTATACGAACATTCGCTAAGTTTTCCTGTAAAGTTAGCTCCCTTTCTCCTAAGCTGTTTCTAACTTTCAAGAGCTTGTTTTAATAACATATTTTCTTGTAAAATTATTGTTCAGTGCTAGTTTATGTCGTCTCAGTATTATTCTTCTTCGTCTGCCGCAGTTTCGGCCTGCTCCGCTGACTTATTGTTCTGTACTGTCCTCTCCTTCCTCATCTACTTGATTTGCAGGTTCCTCTGTTGTCTCTTCATTGTCCTCTTCTTCCTCGTCGAATTGAATTCCAGCTTCTTCTGTTTCCGTATACGTCCTTGTCTCTGTTCCTGTTTCTATATCTGACCTCGTCTCTGTTGACTCGCTTTGATCGAGATCTAAATCTTCCAAGGCAATCTTTATCTCTTCCATTGATTGTTCCCCTTGCAAAAGAGGTTCTGAACTTTCCTCTTCATCCCTGCTCGGTATGCTAGGCGTCTCTCTAATTAGATGCGGTGCCCAACCGGCAGCACCCTTTCTTTTTCCACCTATCCTTGGTTTCTTCCTCAATTTTCCCAACTTGACCTTGGTTTCTGAAATTACATGCCAAATTGCGTCATAATCGCTCCTGACAGAACCGTTGCGACGCCCACATACTCCCTTCAGGTCTATCGTGAAGCGTTGCGGTTTAAAAAAGTAGTTACTGCTTTGACTTCCTATTACAAGCGACTTGCTTACTTCGTACAGATCCTGCATACCAGTTGACAAAGCAGAGACACCCTAAGCCAAACACGCCACTGCTGGCCATGATAATTGCGAGTAACACATCGCTGGTGAACACTAGAAAAAACGCTCTTAAACATCACGCTGCGTTTGCAATCCTGAGTAAAAGGGGGCAGTTATTCAACTGCGTTGTTCAGAATTGTCTGAAGAACGCTATTCCTGCTGTACACAAAAGAGTGTCCTGTCGGTTGAGCGCCCCACCGTCATACTGTAAGTTTGACGGCCATCCTGCTCTAGCCTAAGCCTAAACAGATGGCTTATATTTTAGTTTAGGCTTATCCAAGGGCAGAATGGGATAGCTGGCATGCTCACCACTAAGGGCAGAATAGGATGTTCGGACGCTTGTCGGAAAGGAACCTGCATTTCTCAATCGGTGGGGTGCGTAAGCGACACGACGCGTCCAAAACCGAATTGTTTAGCATCTCGTTTCCTGCAGGCTTTAGTATTAACGGAAGCAAATACGGCATGTCGCTGTAGAAATTTTTAAAAATTTCGTTAAACTTAGAAAGCATCTCAAATTCTAGCTGTCTTCAGGTTCCAACTTACAGTAACTTCTTAATCGTGCAGAATTTCAAGTGCTGCTCTATTGCTAAGCCTTTTTCTTATGTCTTGGTTTAGTGATTAAAATACTCACTGTCCTCTTCATCTTTCCGCGGTCTTCTTTTGTTGTATCTCTCCAGCGCGATTGTTTTGTTGAAGTCGACATTTCGTGAACCGCTTAGGTCTACAGGCGATGGATGTGCATTTGCAATGCGATCCTTTTAAACACCTACATATGCGCAATTCTCTGTGTTTATATTCCTCCATTTCCATTCGCGGAAAGGTGGGTTGAAATTTCACCATCACATTGCACCGGTAGTTGCTGGACACGTGTTCATCACCGTTTATTACATCAGTTTTTAGCTACAAAAGAAATTAAAATAGCTTTAGCTTAAGAACGAAAATGTTTACATCCTTTCCGGTGGAGCTTACTGACCACCATGTTTGAACGTGAAAAAGATCCGTGATCATATATTGGGAGTCGATTCTGCATTTCACCGAGTGGATCGGATTTTCAGGTGTCGATTCAAGCAGCTCTTTCCCATCTGCCTCCATTGTGACGTCAAATGCTGAAAGGGAAATCAAGTATTTTGGAACGAATCGCAGATGATGTCGTTTTACTGAATGGAACCCCGTACAAGTAGAAGCTTTCCCCTTGATCCGTGTCAATACCGATTCGAAAGAGTTCGCTGTCAAAGCATATGTTAAAGCTCACGTCACCCGCAGCAACTGAGAATTCGTCTGGTTGAAATGTTCGCACTTCATATTCGAATTTAGTCGAACCGCGGTCTTCCCCTCTCTCCAAACAGGTAAGCGAAACATAGACATCTTTTCCGACTTCCTGATTGGCATAATAGGTAAATCTAACCGAATCCGTAACTGGCCATTTGATATAAGTTCCCAATGGGAGCACTTGGTCCGGATCTTGATAGGCTGATAGGGAAACGTTTGAAACTGAAACACGTTGCGCGTACGTTTGGTTGTTCGCATCATGCAGTGAAGTGGTTTTTACTGCAACTTGCGTTCATCCAACAATTTGGGTTCATTAGTTCGCACAAACTGGGAAAGAAAATCGAAGTGTTGCAGTTTGTTCTGTTCCCAATTGGTTTTTGCTGGCACACCGGTTCGTTATTCTTTCTTCTCACGCAATACTGACCCGGTTGGCATTGTTGCAAAGCGAATTTTTCATGGCCATCATGGTAACCTGCAATACGCATAGTGTTCTCCGTAGTCACCAGTCTTTGCATTCACGTGTTAAGCGTATGCTTGTAGCGTCGAGGCGAGATTTTTAAAATCACAGTAAATTCGGGAAACATGTCAGTCATATTTCCCTTTGGGAAACGTCCTCTCCCCATTTCGGACGTTGTCGAACATTAATATTTTGCGAAAGTTATAATATACCCACTATGCATACTTTCCATTAAAATTGGGAGCAGTTTGCAAATGTCTAACGCTTTGACGCCATACAATGCTAATAGAGTGATTCAACAGTTGCACAAAGATGTGCTTTAATACTAAGAAGCGGGGAGATCAATCATGTGAGTTTTTGCGAACTTAACAAATTGTGCACGTTAGGTTAGTCCATACGAACGCATATTTTATCTGTAGGTAAGTTCTGCTCGTTTTTTAAATCTGCTATTTTGCTTCTGCGTACGAGATTCGCGTTCCCTTTTCTATATACCATTTTGACTACGTAACAAGTTTTCGCCTGGTTAAGACGATGGGATTGTTTTTTTTTTCTAATCGGTTATTTAACATAATCAACAGCGCAACTTTCTCGTTCCGCTTAAATGTAGGAATACTTACATGGTCCTTCCAAGTTTTCGATTTGCACCGTTAGATTTTTCGTTACTTTCGTTCCGTCGAACGCTTGAAAATAGCAGCCTACGTATGCTGGATAGTCTTCGGCATCCAACCACTTTTCCATCCAAGTTACGTTTTCGCCCTTCCAAAGTGTCGTTGTGTTGAAATCTGACGGAGATTCTGCGCCACGGACCAATATCCCTCCTCTCATGTAACTTTTCAAGGCGTACAGGCACACGCAAACTACGAAACCGAGCGTGTCATAGAAGGGTACCTCATGGCCAAACATGTCAGTGAAGAAGTGGCCTACGACGTAATTAGCGCCTGATTCCGCGGCGCTCTTGAACACCCTATTTGCTGGGCAAGAACCCATTGGCCCTAAAAGTTTACTTGTGAATATCATCTTCCGTTTCCGTGCTGCAACAGAAACGCTGAGGACGAGATTGCAGTCTGTCCCATAAGCTACGCTGTCAAAAATTTGAACTTTTGATGAACGGGAACGAACGCACCGGTTACGAAATTTTGAGTGTTTAATGTATAAGTATTGATCGAGGTTGAAGTTTGGAGATTGTCTTTTTTATGAAAGGCAAAAGCTAAAGGATGCACTTACTACGACCCGAGTCACGCTTTGCACCTTCCATTATACATGGATAGATAGTTCTAGTTCTAGTAGACATCTTCGATTGCCTCTGAGACAGTTATTATAGTCGCGCTGACTTTACTGATCCGACGGCTTCGTTCTCTAAGTACGCGCCTTCGTGATTCGCAGGTAAGTTAGTGAAAATTTTGCCTGGCCTACTGTATTTTGTTACCTGAATATTGAAACTTTCCCTTTCAACGACCCAAAGCTTATTGCAGCTCAAGAAATTTGAACGAAGTGTATTCAAGGAATTTTTTTTAATAAACCCTTTTTGTCCTTGAATTAAGGGCTCGTATTTGTATGATTAACTATAAAGCTCGCCGAATGAATTCTCGGTTCGTCCACTCGGAGCATGCTGTTCTTCTGATCGGTGCAGTTGTAGCGTTCTTGGTTTTGACGAAATGACTGACGATGAAATGCCCTTACGAAATTCTGTCCCAGCAGACATTTCTGTAGCAGTTATGCCCTTTAGGGCAGTCACCACTGGTAGCGCATGATCCATCGACAGGTCTCAGCGTAACGCATTGCCTATCTTCGCATATGCTGTATTCGTCACAATCCTCGTCATTGCGACAGAGATGTCGTGCTGCAATAGAAAGCTTTAGTCTTACTAAGTTGCCATACTTTGTTTGTACTCGACAGCTTCCAACAGATGTTGTGTCTGCACATTTCCTTTGCCTTGCATTGTTCCTCACCTTCTTCAAAGCCACAGTCGTTTCCGCTGGGTTCGGCCGTTCTGCAAAAACCATTGTAGCATATATCTTGACCTGAACATTCCCGATGCTCTTTGCAGGTTGCTGAAATTGGTCTCTGTGAGAAAACACTTTGGCCCGTCGACTCATTGTAAAGTCTTACTCAATCTTGACCAGCATACCCCGAATCGGCAGCCACCATTCAGTAAAGCACAGTCATAATCGTTGTAACATAAATGTTTGGTCGGCCGAGCTAGATGGCAAGTAGACTCATGGCAGACGGAGTAGTCCCCGCAGTCGTTATGTCTCGTGCACGATGTCACTACGAATGGAAATTCATATGGAGCTTGAAGCTTTTGGAAAGCAGTGCAAAAGTCGGCAGTACCTTGTAATCTCCAGCACAAATTCAATTTGCATCGATCTGTACTTTTGCACTCCAAATCCGTAGTGCACGTGTCGCTGGTAGATTCCGGAACTACGCAGACTCCTTTGTGGCATAACTTCTCTGCGTCACAATGGTCATGCACTGAGCACCTTCCTTCGACAATCGGTTTTCCTGAAAGGAGGTAAGTTTTCCATTTCTGCGTTAGGCTGTTGCGCTGTCGCTTATACCTGCATACTCCCAGCAAATGTTAAACTTGCAGCCACCATTAGCACATTCGCTATCCCTCGAACATTCCATTTGTGTCGGTAACGCCTCGCGACATCGTTTGCGTTGGCACAACATGTCCTCGTCACAATCTTCGTGAGCGAGACATTTTGTTCCTTGCGTTCCTAAGGCGTTGAGCTGATAATCTTAGGCAGTTTTTAGGCAGTTTTCAAATTTATGGCTTAAGTATAGAGGTCGCCCTAACTGCCGAGTGAACTCTCACCGGTTATCTTGACGCAATAATCTCTTCTGCATATCTCATTGTTTTCGCAAGATCTGTCGGTGATGCATTTTCGGTCAGTTGGAAAACCCGTCGTGCATCTGTCCCCTATGCACACGTCGTAGTCGTAGCAGTCGTCATGGGTCATGCATGACCTTTGGATATCTATTAACAGTGTGCTATTGCTTAGAGATGAACTTTTCCCTGGCACGTTTGCTTACCCACTGGCTTCCAACATTGGTTTCGTTTGCATGCCTGCCTAAGTGGGCAGTTGTCATCCGTAAGGCATCTTTCCTTTGTAGGCTCAGCTATAATGCATATATCGTCTATGCAAAGTTCCTTGATAGCGCAGTCTTCGTGACTGTTGCATTGTTCTCGTTCTGGCGATAAAAAGGATGGCTTGTAGACGGTTCACTCTTGGTCTTACCAGTTTACCAAGAAGCGACCAGCACTCGTTTTCCTTGCAGCTTTGTTTTCCTTTGCAATCGCTGCTTTCTTGACACGGATATCCCGTTGCTTTGCCTTCTCTGCAAGTTTCATCGTAGCAAAACATGGATGGATGGCAGTCGTCGTGTTTCGTGCATGGCGCTAAACTTTTCGACCTCCAACAAATTCCTTGGACGCACTCCTCCCCCACGTAGCAGCTATTGTTGTCCACGCAGCGTCTGCCGGTTCCTTCCCCTTGAACGCATCTGCTGTGAAGGCATATTGAGCTTCCCGTGCAGTCGCGGTATGAGCTGCAGCTTTTCACTGTAACTGCAAGGAAGCAGTGTATATTATATTAAAAGCTTTCGATACGTGCAGCTAAAAAAATATTAAACAGTATACCGTGTTTTCGCGAAGAAGGTACCCAGCATATCTTTCCTCGACATGCCTCTTTTGCCTCACAGTCTCGTTGCGCAGCACAGATGCGATGCGTTGGTTGAGCGTCAATGCAATAGCCGTGATCGCATAGCTCTTGCAGTTGACAGTCTTTATGCGCCTTGCAATAACGCCGCGACGCTGCATAGGATGATTATTTTGTTCATGGTTAAATAAGAGGTTTGAAATTTACTTTCCTCTTCCCAACATCTATTCAGCTTGCAGCCTTGGTTTTTCGGGCATCCTTGATCATTGAGGCAATGTGTATTGGTTGGTCGCGCATCGATGCACTTCCCTTGAAGGCATATCTCTTGTCCAACGCAGTCGGCATGGCGTTTGCACGTATTAGTCTCACCAGCAGTTCCTAATACAAAAAATGCTAGTTCGCATGAAAAAGAGGGTGCAATGTAAAAGCAATTACTTACCGGCTATAAGCAGAGTGAAGTAGAAAGAAAGGAGCATTGATCGAAGCATCGTTGACAGTTTGTGCATTGCCCTGCTCGTACTGATGCCAGGCAAAGTGCAGCTGAACAAACTTCGTTCGCAGCGCATCTACCGCTTCTATCTTGTCTTGGCCAATGCATCCTATGCCCTTTCGTACGAAAGTGGACTCAGCTGTTCATTTGTATCCTGTTGTAGGGGAGAGATTTAGATTTTGCTCTTCTGAAGCGTGATAGACGCAACAAAAGCCTCAGGCAGAAAACAGTATGACAATTCGAGTCTATCTCTCATGTGCTCTTTGTTTGATGCTTCTCTTTCTGCTAGCAGCCTACTGATAGGAAGGTGGACACTTGAGGCCGACGTCTTTAGCTCTTAAGCTGTTAGGCAAACGTCAAGATTGGGGCAATGCTATTTTGCTTAATGTTGAATGCAAGAACACGCTGCTTAAGGCTTAGTTGACCATAATAAGAAGTTTATATAATCTTAAGTACAAAGAAATGCCAAAGTAGTAAGGATTGTTCCTGTGCCAATATTTTGAGTTTTGGGGGAGCTTTCTCTAATTAATATACCTCTGTAGCGCAATAGAGAATAGTCTGTGCTGGTGACGTATTAATATCGAGTCTATTTAACCAGAGCATTGAAACAGCCATTATGACATGACCCTTTTGCTATTAAAAGTGAGTGGCCATATAGGCACGACATTTTTGATTCATCGAATTGAAGGCTATTGCCATGACGCATTTAAAATAATGCTACGGAAGCTTTTTGGCAGTGTGTTGCTTCCACCAAAGCTGTTTAACAGATGCTATTTAATTTCGGTGACGAATCCCCTTATAGTGATCATGGTAGCGTATTCGCTTGTTGTCATAACGGGGTGGGTTGATTGTTTTACCTTCTGAAAGCAAGGAATTTTTTAACGCATATATAAACTGTGGGGATTGAAGTCGCTATTAACGCGTTCCTTGTATGAAGGTTCTAAGCCTCGCGAACCGTATTTATCATCTCGTATGCCTTTAGCTGCTTAATTGTCGCATATTAAACGGGTCAGTGATGACTTCAACTGCGGGAACTTAACGTCCCTTTAAAGTGCCTCCTAAACTTGCCATCTTACCACAGCAGAAACAGATATTAGTATTTCCAGTCCAACTAATACTTACTGTTACGCTGTGCCCAATGGCTTTAATATTAAAACAAAGGTAGCGCAGTTTAGTGAGACTTAGTTCGACCGCCTTTCAGGGCTTTCTGAAGTTTCGAAGGGAATGTATTGAAACTTTTATCAGCCAATGATGATGAATGACCTCACGTGATCAGATATAATAAATTAATTTCGTCAACGAACTAAAAAGGTGGTACCGCCGAAATAATTTTATTCTGTTCAAATAAAAGTCTTAATGATCTAAAGTTATTGTCTATTAAAAGCGTCTGTTTGGATTTCTCAGTTTGCTTTTCTTAGTCCCTCCGTTAGCGTAAGTCTTTTAAATTGGTGAATTGACGCGAAAGCAAAATTGTGCCAACGGTGAACTAGCACGAAGACGGGGCGGCCGGAGAAAGAAACCCTGATTAGGAGAGGCTTTGTTGCCTTCTTGTAGTAGAAGTGTCACCCACTTTCACACTGCCACGCAACGATGAATGAAGTGGTTCAGTGAACTGGGTCTGGCGGCACATCTGCCGCAAACCAAAGCGCGCACGCGCGCGTATATGCTCTTCGCAAGGCAAACAATGAGCAATCCGATTTGTCTTATTTGTACAAATCGCCTTGCTGCTGCAGATGGCAATACTGACAACTGGAATACCGTAATAAATAATCCACCACCGCTGACACGGTCATCGCTCGTCGGTTGGCTACTCGACATCTTCATTCAAATATTTGAAAATTTGTTACTGCCTTTCCCATGACTGTTCTTCTTAACTTTGCAGTGCTACTTTTATGGCTAGCGGCGACAGTATGTCACTCTTCGGGTAATGACTTCACTTTGCTTTTGAAAAAATTTGCACTCCCTAATTGTCTCTCTCTCTCTCTCTCCGTCTCTCTACTTTGCTATAAGGCAAAGGATTGTAGTTCCTTTCTCTGTTCTCATGATTCTTCCTTTTTTGGCTCCTTTCAGCACTGTCGTTTCCATTAACGTCTTCTCATTCACTTCACGCAGCGGATGTCGCTTTCTTTCCAGTTATCACGTAAGTGTTTAAAGCAAAGCAAATAGTAAGCAACGATGACTCATTCAGTTGGTTGGATGATAGGTAGTATAACAGGAACGTGGTTCTTTGTGATCTCAGAAACTACAACTGGTGTCGTAGATCTCCATCAGAAAAACAGTGTACTCAACATAATCCTATTCTTATTTAGTTTCAAAGGCTGTAGGAGCCAACATTCTTAATTTCATATGCTACCGTTGTCGGACTAGGCATACCGCTAATCAGTGAAGGTAACCCTAGAAATCCAAAGACGTGCTTATGAATGTATCTCTAACCGTTGCGTAAGTCGTAAAGGCCTTCCCTTCAGAAAAGTAGTTTACCCATACTTACAGACGTATTGATATGCGGTGTTTAGAATGTATAAATCATATTCCATGAAGCGATGAACTTCGTGTTCTGTTTATGTGTTAGAATGCTTGGCATCAAGAGAAGATGTAGTTAATCTTCATATGGAGTATAATATACTGCTTCTGCTTTTTACCGCTGACAACGGGTGACGCTTACACCCGAAAGCTCCGGAGCTCCAAAATTAAAAACGGGCACCACCGTACAATAAAGCGTTTATACAACATGAAGACATGCGTTCCCGTTAAGAAGAACCATGTTTTTATTATTATTATTATTATTATTATTACTACTACTTCTGTTTGTGCTGTTTAAGTGCTGTTGCTTCATTACTTTTAAGTACGATTAGTGGGAACGTTGAAAATGTAACACTTTATTAATCATTACCAATTCAAACGACGCCTGGCAAGCATGGTATTAGTATAAGTGATTTATGACGCTATGCTTAAGCCTTTTTATCTTTTAATACGTAGCGGAAAAGTGCTGTGTTCGCTCATTTCTGCGCGTTTAGATATTGGGGCAGTTTGCGCAAAAACTGAGAACTGTGGCGATCAGATGATTTGTTCTAACAAGTATTGTATGCCCGCCGAGCCAGTGGGAACAACCTGCACATCATATGCGCAGTGTGCTATGAATGAAGCTTGCCGTTACGCGATTTGCTGGAAAGTCTACTGTAAGTTGTTGTCTCGGTGTAGTTGTGAATAAAGTTGAATTCTTGCCGCAGATATGAAGTGCGCGAAGGATGCCGAATGCCCAAAGCCATTGCGTTGTCGATTTGGATATTGCGACATTGGCAAAGGCAGCGTGAACTTATTTTTCTTGTTGACCACTGTCAGTGTAGTACCAATTTTCCAGATTCTACATGCAAAAAGAGCAGCGACTGCGAGGACCAGAAAATTTGTTTTGGCAACCAATGTCAGCTTGGCATTCCAACCACTGTCAGCTGCAATAGCGACTCGGAGTGCAACAAAGACACGGTTTGCAAACATGGCATCTGTTGGTCTACCAAAAGTACGGATGAGTAAAACTTTCTCCTACACCGCTATACAAGATTGTAGTTTTCCATTATTCTTATTGGTATTTTCTATTTTGCTTATGGCAACGGGCACATGAAAAATCGGTACTGAGAATAATGTTTTCTTTGTTTTGCAAGCCTAAGCACCGTTACATGTCACCTAAACTAACTAAGCGCGCGCCGGCTTTCAGATCAGCTGAATTGCAAAGTGCACTCAGACTGTAAAGATCAACATATCTGCTTTGATGGTCGTTGCAAACCAGGTGTACCGACAAGCAAGAGGTGCGACTCGGATAGGCAATGTGGCAAAGGCGAAGGTTGTGTTCATGGAATCTGTTGGAGAGTTGGCGCTTTGGGTATTGTTGACTATATACTCCGCGTCGGTGACGTTGTTCTGCATATTCAGGTCAAACGTGCAAAAGCCATTACGAGTGTCATGATATGATGTTCTGCGTGGCTCAGCATTGCAGGCCCGGCGTGGCCACTTCGAAGACATGTATGGGACACAAGAACTGTCTTTCAAACGAGGCCTGCAAGCACGGTATATGCTGGAAGTTGGAAACAATTGGTGAGTAGAAGCAGTATGCACCAATGACGTTGAATGTTCCCGCTTTCTCATAATTTTTTAAATTCCATATTTTACTGTTGCCCAATTTTGGCCGTCGTTGTAACTTTTCCTCTTTCCGCGCAACCGACTTCCGCATGAAATGATTGTCATGGCTTCTTGAGCGACCATATTAATGATCAATTACTCACGCGTTTATTTCGATTTGAATATATCCCTTCTGTAATTCATTCACTCTGTTGACATTTTGGTGAAGCAGTTTCTTTAGTAACAGGAACTCGGTTCCATATTCCTCCTGTTACGATGACGTCAACGAGACGAGACTCCACTGTAGCATGAATTCACGAATCTTTTGGAACAGCATCAATTTCGAAAGCTTCATACACTTATCTCTATGAATATTTATCTTCTTAGTTCTTTATCATTCTTGTTGATGGCCCGTTCAGTAGTCGAATCTATCACGAGTACGGTTATTTAAGAGTAGCGCTTTGTTGGAATTCTAAATATTCTATGCACTCTTGCAGTTTGCTTTGTGAGCGTACAAAGCCGTGAAGGTAGTTTCCAGTGGCAGTACGAATGTCCGCCATTTTGTACGCTATTTTTTGCAATAAATATCCGTTGTTCAGGAAGCACGTGCACCCGTCATAGAGAATGTGGCGATCAATCTCTCTGCTTGAACGGTCGTTGTCAAGTGGCAGCTCCCACGTACGAATCTTGCGACAACGGTAAACAGTGCAGTGGTGGTGCGGTATGTCGATTTGGAATCTGCTGGAAAGAAGCAAATGCTGGTAAGTGCGAAATATTTTCAGTTGACCAAAGATGGTTCGACGCAACTGTGCGCCGTGGTCAGCGTCAGCGAGTCTGTTTGGTTTATTTTGTTTTTAGCAACCCGAGAGTCCTGTAGTAGTCACGAGGACTGCCCTGATTCATTTATATGTTGGGAAAGGAAGTGCAAAGAAGGGTGGCCATCTAATCGACGATGTAACGGTGATAGAGAGTGCTATATGAACGAAGTTTGTCACCGGTCGATTTGTTGGAAACGAAAGGACGGTGAGTATTGCCTGTTGTAATCACTATATTATTTGCATAAGTATCTGATACGCTTTTGCTTGCTACTTACTGATTGACCAACGACGTTGCTAAATTCGATTCAAACTTTGATGTTCAGGTAAGCTCGAAACCGTGCAATCATATATGCCTTTGAAATTTACCAGCAGAATGCTTTGTCGCTGGTCGAATGCTTAGGATTAGGGCAATCCTTTTAAATCTTGATTTTTCATTTATATCTGCGACGTTTCCCTGTTCCATAAATGGGGCTTAAGTTCAAAGTAGGAGCTACGTAATCCTTCCTTTCTCCTTATTCGTTAAGGTTAAAAGTTGGAAATATTTCCAATTGTTGTAAGATCGGTAAAGTGGACAATCAACCGGGCAAGTGCTGTAAACCGTAAATATTGAGACAAACACTCAACCTTTGGAGGGCACTTAGTTTTAGGACCCAACCTTGGGTGCACTTACTAGTGTAAATTGTAAATTTGCCATATTGTCGCTAGAGATGGTAGTGGCTATTCAAGGAGGCGAACGTTGACGATTCGACGCGGGGAACTGATTCGACCACAAGTGCTTTGTCACATCTATCCGTCTCTGCAATGTTATGCGGACTGAGGAATGATGTGGGCGGGCTTTTTAAGTTCTAAAGTTTAAAGACGGAAGTAACTGTTAAAAGGTACATATGTAAATTAAATAAGTGACGAGAGCAGAACAGGAAATTGAGAAGAAAGAAAAGTAATGAAGATGGATAGGCACAGATGGAAATCTAATTCGTAAATGGATCTCAGGAGAAAAAGACTATGGCGCTATTTCGGATAATCGGGGATTCAGGAAATTGAGGTGCGAATAATCAATGTTTCACTGCGTTAATAATTTTGACAGTGAAGGGACGGGCATAAACCTAATGGACCATTTACTAGCTTTACACCAAGCTAACACTGTGAAAGTTCCTAAATTATAACATGCATAAGTGTTGCGGTGCAACAAGTAGAATGTTAATGCATTAAAAGAGCTTATTCAGAGGAGAGGTCGCCTGAATGCAAAGTGCACCTCGATTGTCGTGGACAAAAGCTGTGCATCGAAAACAAGTGCAAAAACGCGCGGTTCGTGGAGAAGCTTTGCAACAACGATCAAGATTGCGGTTTCAATCAAGGCTGCAAATACGGAACTTGTTGGTCCGTTTGAAAAATTTCATCTCCGAAGAAAGAAGGACAAAGAAGACCCTTTGCTCAGCGTCGAATGCATTTTCAGTCACGTTGATCGAATATATCCCTTTCTACGCAACGTCGCTCGCATTACCGGTAAATCGCAATTGTTCCTTTTCTCTTTAGCAATGAACACTGCCTTTAAACCGGATGTTATGGAAATAGCGAACAGTTCGACAGTGTCAGAGAGAGTATCAAAAAAGTTACGCAAACAACGTGTCGTCGTTGAAAAATTGGTACCAGAATTACCGTTTTAAAAACTTTTCTTTTCCACCAACAAACAACGTGGTGTACAGTTCGAGCTGTGCGCCAGTTAGATTGACAGACAACATGGATATACTGGGTATGTCGAAGCATCGATGCAACTCCAAGTAGCCCGGCAGCACTTCCTGCATACACAACTGGCATAACGGTTCCGCGCAGCAAAAGTTGACAAAGTCAGCCACCACATATGTGGCCACTCGGGCAAAGTCCTTCTCATATTGAGCCACTTTAATCAACAATCTTCTCATCTGATATGCCGTCTGCGTGCACACTAAGTGCGCCTTTGTTCCAACGCGTAAGAATTTGCAATATCGATGCAGAGCGCTTTGCAAGAGCCTTAATGTTTCAACGAATGATGGTATTCTTGATATAACATCCGAGGAATGTACGTTCACAATAAGCGACGAGAGAGTTAACTCTTCTTGAAAGAGAACGTCGAATCCGGGCGCCTCGTATAAGTCATTTAACGGCAACCATGCCAGTAAAGTATGGCAGGCATCGACCAACTGGTCGACGCCCCGTCGCATTAATCGTTTTTCAGATAACCACAATTTGAAGAGTCTGCAAGCCAGTGCGAATATGAGAACAGAATTTGCATTATCTTTTGGACAAAATTGAACGCAATGAGCAATGGAGAATAGAATACTTCTGCACCGCTGTAAAAAGCGATTTCCTTTAACACCCGAATGGCAGTCAGCCGTCGACGTGGACAATAGCAGGAAAAGAAGCCACGCAGAGGGAAAGTCCTCCCGATCGGCAAAAAGCATTTTCAGGTTTTCTTCCGTCAAAGTGGACCATAGCGGACCAATGATTTTCTCGCCAAACGATTTTGCTCTTTGCAACAGTTCGGCCGCTGACAGCGAATTGCAAAAGTCGCGAGGCCCATCTCGAAGTGACGCCAGAATGTGCTTCCTTAATAGATCGCCAGACTTGCTTTCGCGCTGAGTGACAACAAGGAACTCCAACATGTTATTGAAGTTTTCAAAAGTGCAGTCGCTCAAAGTTGAACACATCCTTTCCACGTTGTTGTCCACTCGGCTCAACAGTGCTATAACGGACTGTCCAGTCACATCGTTGTTCTCCGCAAGAAGAGATGAAAATTCAGTCAACGTTTTCATAAGGGCCAAAGGCGGGAATTGAACTTTCCCGCTCTCCCACTGATGCCACAGGTTTGTCGCTATTCCTGTCATCACATTGATTGTCCGTTGGCAGAGCTGCCTTTCGAACTTGTTCGTCTGCATTGCTTGACAAGCAGTTCTGAGAAGGTGGTCCACGACGGGTAAAAAGCCAGCCGCCAATATTGCTTTTTCTTTAGCAGCTGTTTCCATGTAAGCCAGTGCACTATTCTCTTCGGACGTTCCATTGCATTGCTCAAAGAAGAAGTTGCAAAATGCGATTACGACTTGTTGTAGTGACGTACAATGCGAATCCGATAAGCCACGAAGCAAAGCGCATTCAAGATTTTGAAGTCCTTCCAGAAGAACAAGTTCGGACAGAAAATGGCCCTCGTCGACGTCCATGCGCTTTTTGGCAAAACCGCGAGGCAACAACGAGCCTGTCACTCTACCAATAACGACTACAAAGTCCGTTGGCACGTTGCGCATATACTTCGTACTGCGCCAAGCGTTGCTTGCCACTTTGAATGCAACGACGAGCAGTGTGACCAACGTTCTGAGAATTTTCGAATCCGTCGTTTCCACAGGTATGGACAATAGGTGATTCACCATTCGTCTTAAGGGTTCCAAGTCTGTCGATTTGCGCAACTTGAAGGGTCCATTTCCTTTTAAGTGATCGTAAAGGGCAAGGTAAGCATCTTCGTTGCCCAAAAGAACCGCTCCATCGACATCTACGTGAAATTGAGACTTCAGTTGTTCGGCGATCACGCCAATGTAAGCCTTAACCAAGCATTTGATGTTAACAGCGTCCTCCCAAAGAGCCGCGTCCGACAACATAAGCTCAAACCGGTTATCACACTTAACAAAGGCGAGCTGAGCAATCACATCCGCAAATCTTTGTCTGTACTTTTCACCGGCAACTCCGAGCAGAGAGGAGCTCCATTCAAATAGCAGCTGGCGTGTAGCCATGTCAGTAGAACCTTCAAACCCATCTTCCTGCCGATAAGGTCTTTCTTTCTCCTTGGCCAAAAAATGGATGACGTCACGTGCCACCCTTTCAGGCACTTCTCTGTTCGCAATTCTTGTGTAAATCAAAAGAAGCACTGACAAGAAGCTGTCCGATCGGTTGACCGTCATCAGCGAGGACAAGTAGTTGTCCACGTTGTTTAAATCTTCTGCTGAGATGCAAAGCCATGCCATGTTGGTCACGCATTGACAGAGTAACGTTTTGGCCATAGTCAAGGCGCATATCCACCAGTCGTCCGATCGATTGGCATTTTTGGATAACAAGTCCAGCAAGGACTTTACGTCGCTTAATTTAAGCACGTCTTCCAAACTGTTGGACCGACAGGAAGCAGACACGCTGTCAAAAAGTTTTAGGATTTGAAGACAGCGGCGCCCGTACTGCTCTCCCTCTCTGCCTGCCAGAAGAAGACACTTGCTGACAGTGGTGTTAACAATAGTACTCATTTGAATTTGTTTCAAATCGACTGCTGATACTTGGAAGGCTCTGTATTCTTCTGGATACAGCTCAACGTTGCCAACAAAGTCGACTATGACTTCAACATAAGTTTGGAACAGCACCTCCAACTGCGACGTCTTTCCATAGTACGACATCAGCGATACGAGAAAGGCTACCTTTTCAGGAACTGCACTGGACGCGTCCCGACGGGTAGCCATGAGTATCTCCTTTACTTTTAGGCTTACTACCAGCGGGTGAATTTGCAAGAATTGTTCCATAGCGACGTAAAATTCAGCGGACCTTGCTGAAGCGTCAAGCATTTCATCCCTGATTGAGAAGAACCATTCAGCCCAATTGTCTGTGTCTTCATAAGTGTTGTAGATTTTGAATTCATTTAAACAGCACAAAAGGCGGCAGGCCAATTCCACGCGGTCCAAACCTTCGCCCAACTGGTAACCGTAAAGAGAGAAGAACAACAAGCAGCGATTGGCCAGTGAACCGTTGCCAGCGAACTTGAGCGAAAATTGACGAAACAACTTCGGATACAGTAATGTTATCCCCTTCTGCTGTTCGCTGTCCGTCGAGCAGAACGTCTCCAACTTGCTAAAGAGCGTCCAAACAGGATGATCGGTCTGACTTGCTGTTCGCGCCCGTTTTTTCAAAGTCACTTCCCTCCGAATGCATAAATAGGCGCCGTAGTCATCTGCGTAAGCGACATCAAAGACCAATTCGGCAATTAGTTTCAGAACTTGCTCGCCTACGGAGCACTTGGCGTTGATGAGACAACTTTTGGCCATAACGGGAATCAGGTGATCGCAAACATAGGTGAAGCGCTCTTTTTGTACTGGCCAAAAGGCCCTTAGCGCAAGGTACCTTTGAACCAACGTTGTCAACAGAATTTCCAATTCGTTAGGACATTCACCTCTTGAAAGGCAGTTCAACCTGATAATTAAGCTTTGTTCAATGGCGTCAGACAGCTGAGACAGCTTGGAGCCGAGCATTGGCATTTCTTCAGCCTTCAATAATTCGCATGTACATTGCACCATTGGAAGCAAGTATGCGGGTGTTCTGTCCGAACTCGCTGATGCGGCAAAGTGAAGGCATGACAAAAGGGACTTGCTAAAAAGAGGTTTTCTGACGAAATCCTTCGACCGAACCACGTCGGCAAAAAATTTGCACAAGATGTGCCACAGTTGAGCAATATGGTCGTCTGTTGCCATGCATTTCTCGCAGTCAAGCATCAATGTGCACAAGGCATCGAAAGCCATGTGAACTTGAATTGACGGTAACGGTCCCGGATCCACAAGTACCTTTCGCGCCAGATTGAGACGTGCCACCCAGGAAAGTTCTTGGCTCTTCAGAAGGCCATGAAATGTAAAAGCTTTCTCGGATATCATTATCGTCGATAGTCAGGCTCAGCCGGCGGACGATAAAGGCTACGACGACTAGTTACAATACGTTCATGGACAAAAATGGACACTGGAAGATTCAGGTCGCGTAGAACAAATGAGAAACTAGATTTCAAAGTATTCAAGCAAATATTGCGCAAGGAGTAAACTACAAGGTTGGCGTGCAATCATAGCGCGCATACAATGCGTATAATTGTTACCTGGACGAATAATATCAATTTCCACACAGGTGGGCCTTTTATAACGGGTTACTAATTTCAGGATGTTGCCGGTTTCTCTGTCGAAGCAGGTCCAGCGATGATCGGCATAAGTGACCAGTTGAACGCCCGAAAGAGGATCAAGCGAGAAATAGTGGGTCAACTCTTCCTAAGTCAAAAACTTTGTTTTAAACTCTTGTTACTGTTCCAACACGAGGGCGTACTGTCAGCGAGATCCAAAAAAGCTCTGCTACTGCTCCGGCGCAGTTGAAAATTAAGGCAGTTACGGGCGTGAATGCCTCGGTGTCGTTCCCTGTGAAACGGCGGGGAAACGGTACAACGTAAATGCAATCTTGCTCTGCCGGAGACAAATATTCATCCAAACAGCTTCTAACACAATTACGTACAATTAATTGCAAGCCCGAGATGAGCTCTCAAGCGGTTTTAACTTAAAGGTTCAAACCAAACGAAAGCAATCGACTTATTAATTGTTCAGCAGAAAGATCCTTTTAGCTTTACCTCATGAATCGCCTATAGAGTAGTCGCCCTCTTTGTTGAAATGCGACAACGTCAAATGGACACTTCTGCAAACTAACGACCTTGGGTGTTAATGTAATAAAGTACAGTTTACAGTATGCCAATTGTTTCGAGCGAATCAGTTCGTCTTTGGTTGCAACGTTTTGCCAAAAGAAAGCGTAAAAATACGTAAATTTGATTAACCTTAGCTGCGCGCGTAGTTTACTTAGCTCGTAAGAGCTGCATTTAGTGAAAATGCAACTTTTCGGTACCAGTGCGTAGATCGTTAAAATTTCCTACGAGAAAAAGGCGTGTTTGTTACGAAACCTTCTTTACGCATTTGTCCGTAGTGTCTGCTTCGGAATTATTGGCTGCTTTGTCATTGTTTTTGAAAGATGACAATTAAAGATTAATCTGCCTTTTTGTTTGCTCTTAAGATTTTAATTAAACAGGCGGCAATGATGGCCAAAGAAGCTTCTAAATATAGCCCATTTAAGCCGACAAATAACGTAGCGTACGAATGCAATGAAACTAATGCCATTGATGTGTTCGTTTTTCAGGCTACAAGTACAGTAAGTGCAATGTTAAAGCATGTTGTAGAGACTTTTGTTTGAATTTTCATCTTACCACGCTTTGTAATGTCGTCTTCGGCAACGGATGCACAAGCACTGCAGTCATGGTAAGACTTTAGCCTCCGTTAAGCGTCTTACTGTTGCAAAAAATGTTTGTTTGTTAAAAGTCAGTTTTTCTTGCCTGTGTAAGGGCACAAAGGTGAACATTTCGCGGCGCTTCAACTTTGCGAACCATTCGTAGCATTGAGACTTGCTGACAGGCCAGAGTAGGTTATTGATTTGCGGAAAAATTCCTTCTGTTCATTCGCGCAGCGGTGCGCTTCTGGCCGGCCGGCTCGATCGGATTTTATCATTCCGTTTAATGCGACCTGCGCTTCCAAGCTCCTTTCCGGCTGTACGTTTACTGAACTTCCACACCGCCTGCATACATTATCAATTGGCCGTTTCGATAGTTCGCTTGCAGCAGCGAGATTGTCACTGCTTCAGCCAATAGAAGTAAAATGTGCTTTCGATTACCCACATTTGCAGATTCATTTTTGTTCTTTCAATTTTTGTTAACAAGCAGAGAGAGTCGTAAAGACTTTTCAGCAGTGACGCTAGTCCTTCTCCAAGCGTGCGTCGATCTCTTCGTGGTGTGAAAAAGAAGAAGTTGGACGATGGAATGGTGGACAGTGCTATGATCGGTTCTCGCAGGCACTTGCAACCAACCGATAGGAAGACTATAGAGTTGGACTGTCTCTCGTCTGCTGGAAGTTCACTAACTTCCTTGGGTTCACCGGCCTCATTGGTCAAAGCAAGAACCCGAACGAGAAAGTGCCACAGCACTTCGAAAGCCTTGCGTCAAAGAGGTGTCCCTCCCACTTCGCTGAATCGAGGTTTCACAATGAAGGATGCCAACGGTTGGCAACCTACTGATGATTTGGCCTTGATATGTGCTGTGGAATGGGCAAGTTTCACTCGTACTCATAAAGTGTATTTATAATCATTCTTTAGACAAACGATTTAGTAGCTGTCCACAGGCTGGTTGCATTTTCATCGAAATTTTCTTTGTCAGAGATTGAGACCAGATGGTACGACCTTCTATATGATCCCGTGACTTCAAGGTATTGTTGATATTGTTTTTGTTACTGCCATAGTTTGTAAACGTGTTGGTTTGTTCTTGTTGTTAGGTTAGCTCAGGAACGCATACAATCCCTGAAGCCAGAAGTTGTCAAGGAGATCGAGTCTAGTACGCCCTTCAGCGATACCGAAAATCGATGTCTCGCCTCTATCTCATCCGTACTCAAGCTGAATGCTTGGCAATCTTGCTGTTATCAGCTTTCAGCGGTTGTTCTGCTTTCAGACGGTGCAACCCTCGTTTGAAACGTTGGCTGATGCAATAGAGAATCATAAAGATACCTTTTTCCATGGTCGCACGCCAGCCAGCTTGCAAAAGCAATGGCTAAACTTAAAAAAGCACGACCTGTTGGAGGACTGCAAAAAGGGTGGCAATCTACATAGCAGAGGTATGCTTGATTAAGTTTTTTCAAATCCCGAAAGGTGGATCCATGATCCGAAGCTTGTGTAGATCATCGAAGAAATCCGTCGCTTGGATCCGTTCCCTTTAACAGCAGCAGCAGCAGCAGACTAAATGGGGAAGTCTTTATGTCTCGGTCAGAAGCCGAAAGGAGCAAGCTTCCTGTTGCGGTAGAACATCTTCCCGGTATACGTGCATATGTTGTACTCATCGAACCTTTTAATAGTGCTAATCATTTTCAGACGCAGGTTGGTCTCCTTCGCCATCAACTTTGGCAATTCTGCGTGGTCGAGTGGTCGAATACCTTATTCGAACACCGGAAGTGGTGCTTGGTCATGGTGGACTGTATCCTTTTTACGGGGTTGATCTTTCGTGTGAAGGTGCGTCGCTTGTTTTTGTTGCAATATATATATACGCGTTATCTTTCATGTAGGTCCTTGCTGGAAGATAGGTCAACGTCAAGCGGTCATTCGATGGCGTGCCACCGGAGAGTGGTGGTTGTCGAATGAAGGCCATACACCTGTAACCATTGATGGCCTACCATGCGTCAGTGGAGCAAAAGCAAAATTGTCCACCAATTCTGTTGTTGAGGTATTGATGTTGGATTTTTTAAACTCCTTTTTAATGGGATAGATTTAGATTTGCCAAATAAGGTTGTTGTTTATTGATGTGAATAGTTGCAATGGAAACACTGGTCACACGAACACAAACACGACCGATTCCTTGGTTGCTTAATTTAGTGAACTGCTTCCATGGGATCGGTCATCAGCGCTCTTTTAAAAGTAACCTGTTTTAATAAGCCGCAACTAAGTTGTTTTCATATCTCCACATTTATGCAAATCCGAAAAAGCAGTCAGCGTTTTTTCGTGTACGCTGCATTAGATCATTGCCAATACGGCGTCAACCTTCCATCAAAGTATTGGAGTGTGGTGGTTCGCAACCATTTGTGTAAAGCAGCTGAAGGCGTAGCGCGTACTTTATGATGCTTCAACTAACTGCGTGATATCAATTTGCAATATTTGAGCTTTATGTTGATTAGTGTTCCGTTATGCATACGCTGTGTGAATATTATAAAATCTAGTCCCATCAATTTTCAGGATGAATAAAGTTGGAAATTCGAAGAAGAGTTTATCAATAAGGAAACTTTGTACGCGTGGCAGTAAACGTAGCTGTAGCTTAAAAATCAATTTTTTAAAAACGCGTTTTAATACTGAAAGCACGAACAGTGGATCAGAAGCGATGACCACCCGTTGCTTTTGAAGTTGAACTTAATTTTACGACTGGGTGATCTGACGGTCAATAGCGAAATGCTTCGAGCAAACAGTCAGTTCACTTTGCTTGGAAAGTCATTGCTGTACTACGGTGTATACTTGCTGCGTTATAACTGTCATAATTTATCGTTCCTGCGAAGAAGATTGAATCTCGTACTCGTTGGTGATACAGCCTCTGCCTCGTTTAATGTATCAGTTGCTTGCATAAGGTAAGTTGTAAATGAGAAACGTTTTCAGGTTCTTCGTAGATGCAGGTTCTGTAGTATGCATTGGTGCGGAGGTGGTCAGAAGTGTGAAAGTGAACGAGGTTGCACAAGTGTAATCAAGTCCTATGGTGCGTTGTTCAGTATAACACAATAACGGACAAGATCGTCATATTTGAATTGTTTAAACTACAGTTAAAGTGTAATCAAGTAGCATGGTGGGTCGTTCAGTATAAGACAATAGCCGAGAAAATTGCCGTATTGGAATTGTTTAAACTACAATTAAACCCAGCCTTAGTTACTATTTGTTGTCAGAGCATGCTTTCATGTGTACTCTGATAGCAGGTAGCAACTTGTGCGAAAACTTGGAAAACCATTAATATTTTATTACGTAAAAGGGGACTAAATGTGAAAACTTATATATCTAGTGTGAACGCCGTAAGTTAAAGCATGAAGGGCCTTGTCGGTTATACCCGCTGTCACCATACTGTAGGTTTGCCGGATGTCCTGTTCTGCCCTCACCTAAGCCTAAGCGTATACATAAGGGCTACATTTTAGTTAGTATGTAGGTAAGTGCAGAACTGGATAGTCGACATGCTCTTCAGCAAGGTCAGAGCAGGACGGCCGCATGATTTCCAGAAAGGAACCTGCATTTCTCAGACAGTGTTCAGACGGCAATTGATTCGCATCAATAGTCGAGGCCAAATCTGCGGAAACGTGGATGGGTAAATAGTTCGTTAACTACTCATATTTGTTCAATTCAATTGGATGCATAAACAGCTTCATTTTTTTA
>KN538393.1:1108508-1130588 GCA_000797535.1 Trichuris suis | reverse complement strand
AGCCCCGTTACGAAGTCTTAAGTAAATGACAGAATCTCCTATATTTTGGAAAAGGCGTTCATTAGCAGATGTAGTACGGTTTTCTTTTCTTGTCCGTTCTTGGTTTCTGAAACTAACCAAAGCAAACGCCCTACTGATGAATAGCTCAGCAGCTATTAAGGAAAACATCTGAACAATTTGATACTTTGAGAGCTTTCGGGACTACGTTGTCCCGTGTTCAGCGATAGTGATTTTGTCGAAAAGACCAGAAAAGCCTGCTAGCCTTTCTCAAGATTTTCCGAGCTACGAAGGTATTCGACAGTCGGCTGAAAGAGGAAGGAGTTCCTGCTGCAAGCTATCCCCGTATTCGAAGAACACTCCCCACTTGGCAGACAGTGAAAGCGGAAAAGTAGTTAAACAAATGGTTATGAAGGTTCTCTTTTCAAATAAATACGGCATAGTGATGTGATCCTATCGCTTCAACATCCAATAAACTGCAGACGCCAACTGCAAGCTTCAGGAATGAAGCGTGTGGCTAAAAGAGCTTTAAACAGTAGAATTTAGCCAAAAAGGTATTCTCATATCCCGACTTTCGACTAGTACGGATAATGGAGGTTCAAGTGTTTTAGCAGAAAAAAGACCAGATTGAACTAATCAGTCCTACCCTGACAATGGGTGACTCGTAAGTGCTGCAAACACTGACCATCTCTACATTTGACCTTTCGCGTTCCTTAAATGTAAAGACATTTGAGGAATGCGTCTCAGCTTCTCTTGAAACAATCAAAGATCAGGGCAAAAGATGAAACTTACTGGCTCTATGGAACATGGAAACGGCGAATTGGTCAACGCAAGTGGATGTAGACAAAAGAACGTCGTTGTTATAATAACTAATTCTAACCTGAGCTTCAGATAATCTAGTACAGTAATAGCTAAACAGCTACTTTCACAGCTGTTCAAGGCGCGCCGAGCAATAATGTAATAATTGGAGTAGGTACGGGATAGTACGCCTGTGTTCTAAGAAAAGATCAGAGAAAAAGAGGAAGAAACGCAGCTTTCGCGACGCTTGGATCCTATCGTCAGAGTGAGAGGGGAAGGGCGTGAAAACCTACACACCTGCCACCACACAGCCTATTTTAAAATAAGTACTAATACTCCGGGTGCTTACAGAAGAAAATATGTATATAGAATTATGGCTGCAAGAAAGGACACGAACGGTAAACATAGGAGCACCAGACAGAACAACGACTACACGACTGAACCTCTTGCAAGCGCGAACGCAGAATCACAGGCACCATTGCGGCCTTACAATTAAACAATTTCGTACCCCAAAGTTTTGAAACAGACTTCGTAAAAACCATTAAAATATTTCTCCCTTTAGCGACAAATTGGATTGCCATTATCTGGTTCTACCCACAAGCCCAAGTTCGTGGTGACTGTGACCTAGTGAACGAAATCGCTTAACAAGAACCAATTCAGATCTTGTTCCTTATACGCCCATCAGTGGTACTGTAAGCGTGCCGTCCATCCTCTTTTCTCTGGTTGGTTGAGCGTAAGGCAGAATGCAAGCTTCACGTTTACGCTTAAGGTTAGATAACGAAAGAAGAGAATGGCCAGCGTCTGCCAGAAAGGTACGTGCATGTGCCCGCCAAAGGCCTCTTGGCGATTTGCGCCCTCCGGAAGACTGAAATTACCCCCTTGGGAAACATTACCTTAAATAATTCATCGTTGGCGTTTGTGTCTAGCTAGTTGAAAATAAGCGTTTCTGTGTTAATGTGTTTACTTCCTATTGCATGTGGGCATGCGTCTTTTTCGGTTTTAGACGCTTAAGTGAGTAGGCGTTGCCAAAGCTGACAGCGTTACGTTATAGTGAATAGAAAACGTTTTTTCAATTACTTAAGACTTCGTAACGGGGCTCTTGTTTAGTATTTACCTTTTAAATCATACGGATTAATGGCCACCGTTGATGAAAAAACTCAACTAGAACTGTGCAGGCAGACAGCAGGTCCCGGTAAGTCTTGTCCGCTCTGTTCTAATTGAGTTTATCATCAACGGTGGCTATTAATCCGTATGATTTAAACGATAAATAGAAAACGTGGACTAATGCATTAAGCAGACTGTCACAGAAGCCAGTTTTTGGAACAGTGGCTACAGATGCAGAGAGGTTGCCAAATACGGAATGCTTTCCCACCGCTGGCATGGTGCCTTGGCGTAAGAATGTTTAGTCTCCAGCTAGACTGTCCCTTTGTACGTTTTGTTGCTATCGTACAGCTGCTCTGAGTCTTTAGCAAAGCGCCGCTGGGCGAGATGGTGAAAGGTGAAAGCTTTCAGTATTGTTTTACATGTCTGTAGTTTCAGCTATTATGGACGATTAGATACGCCGTTTTGACGTGGTCACCTGCCTAGTCTGCCATAGTTTGGATAGCATTACCACGCTGACTCAACCACGAGTACATTGCCACATCTGAGCCAATTATCCTCTTGGCTACCCATCCGTCAAACAGTAGCTACCTCTGTCTTTCTTTCTCTGCTCGTCCGGGAGATGTTAGGTTTAGGCTTAAGCTTCGGCTTTAAGCTGAAGGTTGCACCTTTCCCTCAGATATCTTATCGTGGATGCTATTAGGCACTCCATGAAGTGAACAGAACCACAATGAATCATGCATGGCTTAAAGTCTGTCCACCAAGCCATTGCAGCCCTTGGAATATGTTCATGAGGAGAGTATGGAGGAGCTAACGACGGTCTTATCGCCAACCCCAGAATATGCGATAAAAGCGAGGAAAAAAGTTTTACTGACAAACGGGCAACGAATCAGCATTTGTAGGCAATATGCGTGCAAATCTGCTTCGTTATCAAGTCTTTGACTGACGAGATCTGATAGACCGGCGCAGATTAGCACTTATCTTAATATCGAGAAAGTGCCGCTTATGCACCAGCTGCAATGCCATGCCGCGGCATTTTGCTAGCCCAAGTAATCAGCCAAATATACCAGCCAGAGCACGTTTGTCTTCGGGTTAAAATTTCTCCACGAGTTTCTAAACATGGCATATAGTAATAGAACATTTCCGGAAAGAAGTAGGGTACCTTATGACGTCGCGCATTGAACGATAAACATCAAAATGTTCATCGCCGACACCGCTGAACATTCCTGAGATGGACGACAGGTTGGTGAAATGAACCTTGTCGCCTAAACATAAGGGAATTAGATGCACAGATAATGCATATATTAAAGGATTACACACTAACCTATCTGTATGCGTGACAGTGTGTAATCCACTAAATGACAAATAACACTGCCCGAGCAAATATAACAGGTCTTTCCGTCTATGATGTACTCTGGAAAAGTGGAAAAAATGACAAATCATTTTTGCAGAGAAGACTTCCTCGGCGACATTATGGAGAAGTTGAAGGTTCGCTTTCTTTGAACTATAGTTTTACAAATGGAAAAGTATTTTAACGCAGCATTCCTGTCGATGAAAAGCCCCAGAAAAGACAGTTTGCTTAGCTTAACAGAATTACAAATACTTGGCATCTTGAGAAAACAAAGCAATGAACTTACCACTTCAAGGGCCTTCCGCCCACGCTGTCGCCCATCACCTGTTCTTTATGCAACCCATACGTAGGCTGCACACACACGAACAGATGCTGGGCCAAAAGAGCGATAGCCAGACAGTAACTTAATGCGCAGGTTCTTATATCTACTGACTGTAAGTGATTGCTCTGCGACTCGGAAAATGTTGTCGCCTCAAAGCGACCAACGCCTGAACATCATTTTTCTTTGCGTACTTGAACATTGACCGCCACGAAAAAGGATGCTGTATGCTGATGAGCAAAAGTGCAAAAGTGTAAGCTTCTGCTGCGTTGCGTTGCTCAGCACGGAAAGCAAGTGCGAAAATGGCTTAATTTTACTCTGGTTTAGTCACGCGTATTTATCGCACTCTTCTGTCCAAACTGAACTATTCAAGGCCATGCTGCACTAATAACTTTGTCTCAATGAAAACGAAACGGTATAATGCCGTCAAAGAGGGCTGCTTAACTCATGCGATGTGAAATGCGCCTACGAACACGTTAGTTACAAGAAATTTAATTGAGGCTATGCAGCTATTGCTGACGTAAATATCATTGGTATAAGTTGTTTGTAATGTTCTAGTTTTCATTGCTTCCATTAAACTTCTGCGTCATATCTTTTGTTGGCTCATCTTTGAAGAAGATAGAAAGTCTGGAAAACTGGCAAGATAAGTCGCATGCGGTCCTATTGTCTTGATTTAACTTTGTTAGATGTATCCTTAAGACAATTTATTTTTGTTAGTTCACCGCTGACGACGCGTGACGGTAAACCACCCGAAAACTCCGGAATTCTATTTTTCACTTGATAGACGCGATCGATTCCGTAAACAAAAATAATTCTTCTACGTTATTCGGCGCGAGTATAATTTAAAACGTCACAGCACTGAAGATCGACTTTCAAAGCTCCTCAAGTTGCTTCAAATACGCACATGTGATAAGACTACTTCAGAGCCAGTCAAACTATTACTCAGTTGTATTTACTGTAACAATAATGTTCAGTAAAAACGTGAAATGCGCTCGACTGAATCGCTGTAAAAGTAGACCATTGTCTCAGACATTTTCCTCATCACAATACTTCCTCATTAGTCATGCGTGAATAGCACAAATAGAACATTGATGAGCATGAGCTGAACGACATTTTCTCTTTTAAGAAATGACTATCTGTTTCTCAATTCCATAAGCAATTTAAGTAGTATTTCTAAGTCCATCTACAGTGCCGTAACCTTTCGACTTAAATCCGTACTACCCTGTGTGAGCAATGCCATCACAATCAAACGACCGCGCAATGAGAAAAACGTTACTGGCCAGAGTGGGGCTCGAACCCACGACCTTAGCGTTATTAGCACCACGCTCTAACCGACTGAGCTACCCGGCCGTGACAACATTATCTGACGTCTTTAAATGAGCCACTAGGGCTTCCACGATAATATTACGCCGCACTTACCAAATAACGGTTCTGTTGCCTATTCAAATGTTAACCCCTCAGCTTACTATCCATTAAATCTGATTACAAAGAGGAAGCTAGAAAATCTCGCCCATTTTAGCAGACGTTCGTGGGATGAAGCAACGTGCGGGACTACGTACCGTAGGCAATAGCAGCAGGACAAGATGTAACGAGGGGCTGTTGAAGTCTAGCAGGGCGCTGGCAAATGAAAGCTTCAGAAAGTACCCATTACATAAACTTGCTCTGATCGAGCCTGCCATAAATGGATTGAGGAAGCTTGCAGCCTCAGTGGCGCAGTCGGTAGCGCGTGAGTCTCATAATCTCAAGGTCGAGGGTTCGAAGCCCTCCTGAGGCACCATATGTGCTAAAGGAACAATATTTTTGTTCTAGAACAAAGATATGATCTCAGATTGCTCAAATCGCTAAAGTTAAACTGGAAATGCGACTTGAAACATTCAGTTGAACGTCTGACAGTTTTTTGTACTTATCAATACAATGGTGCTAGAAAAGAATTTATAAAAAGCAGAAACTATAATGAACTAAACGTAGGAAACGCGTATACACGACTTTTTGTTAAACTTTGTTTTTAGCTGAGATTAAAGTTGGTGCGTTTGAGTGCCAGGACATCCAATGCATGTCAAACCCTTCCTTAAACCATTTACGTTGTTCGATTTACGAATGTGATCGTCTGGTGCGTTTATACATCTTATAAAAAAAATAGCTAGCTACAATGCGTAACTACAGCTCACCTGTGAAAAGGTTATGCTCATTAGAGTAAGGTAAATGAATAGCTCAGTTTCGAAGTGACGTCGCGAAAAGCTGAAAGTCGTACGCTAACAAAATTTCTTTTCAGCATCGAACTAAGTACATATACCGCACTTCACATGCGTTAATTATGCAAAAAGGCTAGCAGTA
Organism: Trichuris suis; assembly: GCA_000797535.1. Lineage (NCBI taxonomy): Eukaryota > Metazoa > Nematoda > Enoplea > Trichinellida > Trichuridae > Trichuris > Trichuris suis. The sequence goes on along the minus strand of KN538393.1, from coordinate 1,124,688 downwards.
TAGAAGGTTGAATTTCTTAGAGCAATAGAACGAACGGACCATCCGGTGGTTCGTGCGCGCTCCTTTCCGAAATGCCATCGTTTGGCCTGTGGAGTTCACCGACAGGCATTACGGAACGATGCGCTCATATGGTTCTGTCATAGTTGAATATCGGCGTTTATTAAATAAAAGGTGTGATTGGTACGAATATTGTCCAGCTCCACGGAAAAGGAAGTTTTCCAGTTAACCAGCAGATTCATGATTTTTAGCGATTCACGCTTTTTATTAGCACACCTTCACCGTCATATGGCGCGTTTGCTTCTTTTCAAGCACCATGTGCGATCACCAAAGGTGGAAGAGGTTTCGAGATCATTTCGCCAAGTACAATATCATTTGCTTATGTCGTCCACTAAGATAATATAGAAAGGTTGACTGTTCATTGTCTTACACAGATCGAGTGAGCTTATAATCAGTTGGCGCTATCATACCCATATGCAGGTCGCATATATCAACTCTGAAGCAGACTCTTCAGATAAGCTGTTGCTTCCTCATATAATCTACATATGTTTATTGAGCCACATTTACCAGATGCACGGCGCATGGCTTGACATGCTTATTCCACGTTAAGGAACGTACAGCGCAGATAGAATGAAGCAAAAGCTCCTTGATTCAGATAAATCCATTTGTAGCACTTTCACTGTTCTATCATCGAAAAGCCAGGCATAAGGTGGCGCGTTTACGACAGTTCAAACTCGTGGGTACATTAGATCTTGTGAATATCCTTCGTTGTGTAACCACCGAAGAATAGGAGATGCACATAGCTGTTTGCACTGAAGCTACTTTATATGCCGTTTGAAGAGTAGATTGCTTTGTGTCGGTATATGTAGCCGTCGTCGTGTACCTCTGCGCGTGCGACAAGTCTGCGAACGCATTAATCAGACAGCTTTATTATTCGTCTGGCTCACGGCTTTTTCATGCAGTCTTTTCGGCAAACGTGTCGTCAGCGGGATGCTCAGCGTAGCAGCCACTTCCTCTTATCGTGTCGATCTTACTGAGCACTATTGGATGAGGAATATTCGCTTCTGGTGAGGCACAAGTCTTATATTGTTCTCATCCATAGCGTACTTCGTTGTGGCTGCGATATGGCTTCCTCAGGAAATCATTGTGGTCACACATATCATTTGGTACCATGGAATTCTGCAGCAAATTATGAAAAGGTGGGACGGTGTCACCAGTGGCGTCTCGTACGAATACGTCTTTCTGCAACGTTTGACGAAGCCCATCCCTGAGGCGCGCAACGCAGGTGCAAAGGAATATGGTTGTGCCGTGTGCATCGCTTTATCTTCTGTTACTGCAGTGCAGCTGCACACCACTCATATCCTTGGATAGGTATGAATCAGATATCATTCCGATTGAGATGCAATGCCACTTTGCCATGCGTGACTTCCCAGCCGATATGTTATTCCTGAGCGCGGAGTAATCTGAATATTCAGGAAGCTTCGCAGTGTTCCCGGGTTTTCTTTCCGCCATGATTTCTGAGCAATACGCTGCCTGACTGCTTCACAATAATTCAACTTCAGACGCCACTTCAATATCATAGATCAGTTATCCTCCTGATAAACACCCCTTGCAATAGTGTGACTTACGCTTTGCTGATAACATATCTTTGCAAAGCGGGAGAACATTATACCAACGCAGCGCTGCCACGCCCATGTGTTGTATAACCTGCCTTCCTGAGCATGCGCATACAGAGCCCTTCAGGCTCAGTCATATCGTAAAAACTACGCGTACTGCACCGTGTCAGTACATGTCCAAACTGCTCAAGGGTTATGCAGCAGGAGGAATCAATTCATCGCTCTCCATACCGTACACTTTAAAGAGAGCGCAGGTTTTATTCGCGTTTGTCTGTTTGTACTTGAGGGCACTGAACGAACTGTGAAAAACGATGCTACGATATAGCCATAATAAGTTCTGTAGGATATTACTGCTCACTCTAGTGGCTTTTTTTAAGTTGCGCAGTGCACTTGAGCAACTGTGTAGGCGATACTTGCCTTCTAGCAGTCACTGATGAGAAGTGAAACTGGTGTGCAATACTGACGCTCCTTAGGGTCCTGAATTTGACGATATTTCCGTGTGCATGTATATGCTTGTTTGTTCATCTACTGTTGAGTGGCCGTTTTCTATTACACCCTTCATACGATACGGAACTATGAAGACCCTTCTGATCGTCGAATGAAAATGACAATCGGGAAAGCTTAATCTTGCAAATTCAACTTAAAAATGCCCTTTCCGTTTATAAATAAACTATGCAGTTTCAAAAGGCCCTCAAACGAGCCGTATTTTCAATTTTGCGCTAATATAGGACTGCGCATTGAAAGCGAAGCTCTTTCTTACGGGCGTTTGAAGTTTCATAATGGTTTACGGAAGTGCGACCCGTGAATGACTTACTTATGCGCTTAAGACAGGAACAGATATTTATTTCCAGAATGCTTCGCAAATATAAGTGAAAATTCACTGGTTGCACTTCCATCAACCATTATAATAATTTTATATTCCTTATTTCGAACTTCGATGCTTTTTACTACTCTGAACCTCTAAATGGGCTGCGTAATCTCAAGCAGTTTCAAATACCGAACGTTCAAAAGAGCAGATTGTGAACCAACCACAGTATCACGACCATAGTCAGCGATTTGAATAGAAAAAGTTTACTAACCTGAAAGAAGCCGTCAGGTTCACTAGCTACCGCGCAAGACAACTATTCACCTCGTTGAGTGTTCTGACTGTATTCAAAACGTGATCTGCAGGTGCGCAGTACGCCGAGTGGAGAAGTGGGGCAACGATTTTATTAAAATTTCCTTGATATTTTCACATTTTAAGTCGCACTTAACTTGCTGAATGTCGTAACGTAAACAGTAATTAAGCAAAGCCTCTGGTTGTCTCGACCCATCGTCAGGCTGTAAGCTTACTGCATTGCAAAGAAACCATGAAACTCATTCCCAATAGAAAAAGACCCGAAGAAGACATGAAGCCCGTCGTGCTGATTTGATTGATTGGATTTTTGCAGGTCTCTACCTAACTAATTTTGGATATTAACATAAGAAGAGAGCAGGACGAACTGGAAAGATTTTACTGTTTACGTAAAGCAAGGAACGTGCTCGCTTGGTCTGAAAATTCTCAAAAATTGAAGCAATGTTGAAGAGACGGAGCGCAGCGCGAGTCCTTTTCCAATTGAAGTAAAGAACAGTAAACGGTAAAGGGTAAATCAACGGCACTAGTCAGTAGACCGAATTTCGCTCTTTGCGCCCCACGTCATACTGTAAGTTTGCCGGCCCTCCTGTTCTGTCCTTACCTAAGCCTAAGACAAAATGTAAGTATTAAGTTTAGGCATAGGCTTAGGTAGGGGCAAAACAGAATGGCGGGCATACCCGCCAGTACGGGCGCAACAAGTTGGCTACATGTTTGCCAAGAAGGAACCTGCATTTTTCAGTCGGTGGTGCACAAAACCGACAAGACCCACAAAACCCGTTCATATTGTTGTTTGGCTCTGTAACCGAGGGAATATTAGACCTACACAATACCCGGGAGACTTAACGATTAGTGAAAAAGGAGCCAACATGAATAAACGGAAAATGTCTCAAAATTTACAGAACTGGCCAATCTCGTGGTCGGCAATACAATCAAAGCGTGCCTCCTTGAAACGGAGCTTACATTGTGCATCTGGCTATTCATTCTTCCGTGAACTGCTATGTATCTGTAAAGCATCAGGAAACATAGACGTACTAAAACACAAACGCAGCAAGAAGCTGCTGGAATGCGTATATATAGGGAGAACCCCGGTGTGAAATAATGGATGTGAGAAACAGAAGAAGATAAATAAAACAGGCACAGTTTACTTGGAGGACTACTCAGAATCACGGTGAACTTGAATTTAACCGGTGCTTGTCTCGAGCGGAACTCTATAAGTTTTCCTGGAAAATCGCAAAAACATTTTCGGGGTGAAACTAGGTGACACTGCGATTACATGCGCATCGCCATGCCAAAAGCATTCTAGCTATGCACGTACGCTGTCTTGATTCTTGTTCGTGAACCAAGATTAGCAGAGCCGCCATCCAGGCGAAGAGCGATCTTGACCAAAAGTCAGGCGGATGTTCAGAACAAAAAGCTACAAATAATAGCCCCTGGAGAGAATTGAACTCTCGACCCCTGGTTTACAAGACCAGTGCTCTAACCACTGAGCTACAGAGGCACACATTTCTTTTCTGTGAGGTTTCATCACGAGAATAACTAAGTTGCCTTCCAACAAAAAGTTCAACCAAAGGCATGTTAAATAAGAGTAATTAAGTACACAAAGTTCGAAAGTTGATGCTAAAACTTGACATGAACGCATAAAGTTCGTTTAGAACTGACTTGTTTTGACATCAGCGCTCCCTGTGAAAAAATGGAAATTCGCCTGCGTTAGCAAAAGCAAATATTGTTTTACGCAAGCTTAAATAGGACCTAAATTTACGATGATGCTGAATTAATCGGTTTTCTCAAAATTTTGTAAACGAAATTTTGCGCGGACGAACGGTAGGTTCCAGCAAGAGTTAAACATCTGAAAGCTGAGTTTTGACCAGAATGTTTGTTGTACTTTGAAATATTCTCATTAAACAGTATCGACTAAATATTCATCTGCCCAATGTAGGCGCCGCTGTTGACTTTGAAAGGGTTCCAAAGTAAAGGCGAACGATTAAGAGCTTCGCCCTTCCTAGACTTCATAGCGACTGCCAATGATCCTTTCTAGGAAGGCGATTCGTATTCGACTCAAGGTTTCGGCAAGTTTGTTCCGACCTCAAACGACGGCGCAAAACTTACGAAACTAAAACTGAGCTTTCATGTAGGTAAACATTTGTTACCTTTGCACAAAGTGCAAGGTTCCCCTTTTTGGGTAAAACCTATATGCACAGTGCAAAACGGTTTGCAAGTGTCCGTTCGAAATTTATCTCCAAATCACGGGAGCGCAGCTTCATTGTTTCTTATGCATGTTATTGAGCTTAAAAGAATTTTCAAGTACGCTTAAAAACAAATGTCATTAACCCTACTTAAAGCTGCTGGTAAGATGCCTCGAGCCGGGATTGAACCAGCGACATTTAGATCTTCAGTCTAACGCTCTCCCTACTGAGCTATCGAGGCGTTTTTTAACACGTTACCCATTTTGGAACAATCCAACGTGGCGCGAAACACAGCTGAACGTACGCATGCTATCGCACGCGTTTGTACAGAATAACAGATTGGGCAATCACCAGACGAGTGGTCATCCCGTGGGTGGCTGAGCCTACGGTGACTGAGCCGGTCCCCGTAACAGATGCTCTTTTCTTATTGTGTATTACAGATGAGTGTAGGCATTCAATTGGAATCCGGATCATCTGATGACTCGATGCCTGCATAAGAGCTGCGCTGAGCCCAACGTGCCTTTCGACTTATTGTCGTTTCGAAGTGGCAGTGGTTCGTCGTTATTTAGTTGTACTTATTATTACCAAATAAACCATCGCGAAACAGAGCAAAGTTTCTTTTCGAAGTTCGTTTTTACCATTGTTCCGTTTCACCATAGGCCGAGCAGCTGAACAATGATCACTGCCTCCTTTCCATGGACGCTTAGTGAGTTCTGTAGGTGGAACTAAAATTAGGTTCTGTTTGACCAAATAACCGCAGAGAGGCCAAGTCTAAGCCGAGAACCATGTCCTATTGGTCCCAGTAACCGTAGGCAACTTGATCTTAAATCTAAAATCATAACTTACTTTAGTTAGGCTTCCTGCGGTTATTTGCACTGTCGGAACTTGATTTTTCTTTTCCTACAGTATGCTGTGATCGTCTCGGGATACTAAGTTTAAATAACAAATTTGTAGTTTGAACTAATGACCAAGTTTTATCGGGTCTTTTCCTATGCGCCAGGAAAACTAAAAACGAGGTGATGAGAGGAAATATAAGAAACAAAAACGAAAATAGAATGAACATTTTCTTTCTCATGTTTTTCAACCTTCCTCGGCCCGTATTTGTCGACGGGGTTGGTATCCGCTCTCTGTGATCAAATTTTTGATTGAATTTGAGATAGGCAATCCACCTTGCACGCTCGTTCAAGCAGCAACTGCTTGTAACGCGAATTTCTTCCAATAAAAGTCTGCTAATCGCGCAGATGATGTGAGTGAAGAAAACATTCAAGTTTTCACACATTAAGTTATACCGTCAAAACGAAACAGAAGAATCAGCCGGACTAGCGCGAAATTCTAATATCTTGCATTAATATACTCCCGTTGTTATAGCTTACTGTAGCAGGTTGGGAGCTATTGCTTGTTTTGCTTTTGCATGTTTTCTCTGATCAAATGGGAAAGGTAAAAAGTGACATACGAGCTCCAGTCAAAGAGCTAAAGGTTAGGCATGGATTCCTTTTTCGTGTCTCTTCACATGCATTGCAGGACAAGTGGCTTTTGGTGCCCGAGTTTTTGAAAGCAAGAGGCTTAGTGAAGCAGCATATTGAGTCTTTCAACTATTTCGTGGATGTTGAAGTAATTGCGCCTCGTTGACGCCGTTTTTGGTCTATTTCTTTTTTCAGATTAAAAAGATTGTCGCTGCAAATAGCATCTTCTGGAGTAAGATGGATCCTAGCTTTTACTTCAAGTAAGTGGACGATAGTCAATATGGTAATAAGATAAATGGCGAAGTTCTAAGTTAGCAAGAACTACCTGCCATGTTTAGGACGTATCCGGTCTACTAATCTGCTTTCGCCTAATTTATTGCCATTATCCCGCGCGTGAAGTGGTATGATTGATTTGGTAATAGGATTTGTATTAGAGGATCTTGTATTTTACGATGCTCCTGCAAAAGTCTCTTTTAAGCTCCAAAGTGATTAGGTTTGGCGTTGTTGCATATTCACGTCTAACAGAATTCTGTTCCGTAAGTTCAATTTAGGTTATGAGAGAGCACATTGAAAATGAGCAGTTTTCCATAATGGGGTTGTGGTTTCTGCTTTATAGTTTAGGCATATTACGTCGTCTGCTTTCTAAGCAGGAATAACCAAGGAGCTTTAAGACCCAGTTTTTACATCAGGCAGAAGGAGAGAGAAAACTGACAAGACCTTTACTATTACCGCATGATGTACGGGCAAATGTAAGTGCATGTTCAGTTATTGTTCGCATAAAAGCATATTGCATGAGTTTAACCTTCTCGTCATCATATGTTGCTCATCGTTTCAACCAAAGCGGCAGTTGTTGTTAACTTGCGCTTTGGGTCTAATAAAACCTGTTTTGCTTTGTTGTGATGTGTTCCTGAACAATCTTCGTACTTTATTATTTTTCATCAGTGGACAGTACGCCTAATGGGTGCATCTACTTCGTAATGTGCTTTTATGGACAGCTTCTTTAAACCACGATGCGTTTCTTTTGATATCGAAAAACCATTCCCGGTTTTTGAAAAGTTCATTTTTCCCGAAGCAATGTTTTAAACAGAAATATTAGTAGTATGAAGTTCGGCTGTTTCGCTGGGCAGCTTATCCCATCGGGTAACTACCATTGTATTGGGTTTTAACGTTTTCCTTTGTTTTCTCACTTCTTGTACTGTATTTTGTAATTCCATTTGCTCAGACAAATATTGCCTTCAGGTACCTTGACGTACGCGTAGAAAGTCCGAACGTAGAAGACGGCTTAATAACATGTCCTGTTACACCACATGAATGCCGATTGCGGGATATGACGTATTCGGCGCCTATTTTAGTAGACGTTGAATACACGAGAGGCAATGAACGAGTGCAACGAACTAATCTGCCTCTTGGAAGGTCGTGGGCGTTGCGGTCAATTATTTTTGCTTTCATGCTTTGCTTCAGGTTGCCCATAATGTTGCATAGTAATCGTTGCGTATTGGCCGGCAAATCGGAAAAAGAATTGATGGGCATGAAAGAGTGCCCTCTCGATCCGGGTGGTTACTTCATCGCTCGAGGATCGGAAAGGGTCATTCTAATTCAAGAGCAGCTCTCAAAGAATCGAATGCTCGTTGGTAAATATCCATCAGGCGAAGTATTTTGCGAAGTTTTGAGGTAAGTTAACTTTTACACATTTACTTTTTACCAAAGTTGCTCGCCTTTTTTAGCATGACGCATGTCAGTGTTGGAAAAACGTACGTTGTGTACAAAAAGAAGACGCACTTTGTTCTGAGGCATAATAAGCTGACTGAGGTGAATGCAAGTAAACTTAGGCGAGTTGTCTTAATTCATTTTTTTAGGATATTCCAATTGCCGTAATGTTTCGGGCGATGGGCGTAGAATGCGACCAAGAGATGGCCTACCTGATGGGCTGCGAAGAGGCTTACGTTGAACATCACATTCTTTCATTGGACGAAAGTCTAAAAGCGAATGTCAAAACTCAGAATAGTGCATGTCAATTCGACGCCTTTTTCATCTCACCATTTTGAGCAGCGTCATCTTTAGGCACTGCGCTATTTGGGCGCCCGCGTTAAAACATTCATGCAGTACCAAAGCGATACGGAAAGAAACCTGGAGCGGGATGCGCTTGAGTTTCTGTTGAAAATTGCCTTCTCTCATATTCCGGTGAGACATTTGGCCAACCCTTCCGTAGATGGACTGTTTTTTTTTTGTGCTTAAGTCAAGTCGTCACAACATGCGTCGGAAGGCTATATATATGGGCCTAATGGTGCAAAGAATAATACAAACCGAAATTGGTCTTTGCTCCTACGACGATCCCGACTTTTACGGCAACAAACGTCTTGAGCTGGCTGGCTCTCTTATCGCAATTCTTTTTGAAGACTTGTTTAAACGCTTGAATACAGAGGTGAGGCTCGTTTAGCATCAGTCGATCTCTCCGTAATTCGATCAACACTTCTTAGTTGGTTGCAATCGCTGATAAGAGCTTATCAAAACAAAGAGCGACAAAATTCGACATTGTGAAGTGTATCCGTAAAGAAGTGATTACTACCGGTTTGGCTACTGCCATCGCTACGGTATGGGACTTTAAGCTTTTCAAAAATTTTTCTCTTTAACCGGTGGCGGTCAAAATCCGCATAGGTCAAAATCCCGACATTTGAAATCCCGAAAGGTCGAAATCCCGCACGGGTCAAAATCCCGAAGGGTCGAAATCCCGCATGGGTCAAAATCCCGAAGGGTCAAAATCCCGCTTGGGTCAAAATCCCGAAGGGTCGAAATCCCGAATAGGTCGAAAGTGCACTGTAAAGTGTGGCCTTGCATCAGTTGTGCATTGACGTCTAGTTTTCCTCCAGTTTTGTTAACCGTGTTGATCTCTTTGCCTTCTTATGGTTAGTAAACAGATTGCACTGCTGAAAAAAACCAACTGTTTTCATAGGTGAGCCGCAAATGCTGAAGGAGTCATTTCGACTAATTCAAAACTAGAAGATGCCAATGCACAACCTAAACAAGGCCACGCTTTGCATTTTCGGCCTATTCGGGATTTCGACCTATCGGGATTTTGACCCATGCGGGATTTCGACCTATCGGGATTTTGACCCATGCGGGGTTTCGACCTATTGGGATTTTGACCCATGCGGGATTTCGACCCTTCGGGATTTTGACCTTTCGGGATTTCGACTGTCGGGATTTTGACCTATCGGGATTTCGACTTTCGGGATTTTGACCCTAACCCCTCTTTAACAAATCGATTCGCTCCTCTTGAAATTCCATTTACGAGTGCTCAGCCGAGCCGTCTTTCCAAGTTACCTTCATCAGCATTACATATTGTTATTACGCAATTAGGGAAACTGGGTCGTACGACGATTCAGGATGGATCGCCATGGAGTGACGCAAGTGCTCTCTCGTTTATCCTACATTTCCGCACTTGGCATGATGACAAGAATAAATTCTCGGGTATGTCTGCCTAAATAGCTTTGAGTCTTAGTATTCCTTCTTGCAGCTTGAAAGGTGCAGACAAATAGGCGGTCCACGTGCCTTACAACCTTCGCAATGGGGAATGCTTTGCCCTGCTGATACTCCGGAAGGAGAAGTAAGCAATGGTTTAGTGGGATAAATTTCCATCGTATTCGTTTAGCCTTGCGGGCTGATCAAAAGCCTTGCGCTGATGACTCACATAACAACAGACAGCGAACCTGAGAATCTAATGTTGATGCTATTCGATTTGGGTGTGGAAGACGTTATTATTTTTAACGGAATTGACTTGTCGAACGGTGGCTATTATTACGTTTTCGTGAATGGCAACATTATTGGTGTCACTCGACGACCGCATGACATTGTCAGTGCAGTACGTTATCTTCGCCGCTGTGGCAGAGTTCATGAATTTGTTAGTGTGTTCCTGTATGAGCTTCATCGCTCCATCTACATTGCTTCCGACGGAGGTCGTCTTTGCAGGTAACGAGGCCTATTGATTCTGCTTTGTAATATTTGCATTTGACAACTTTGTTCCCGCTTAAGGCCTTATATTTTAATTGAAAATGGGCAGCCAAAACTCGAGCAGCACCATTTGGATGAACTGGCAAGTGGAAAGCGAACCTTTAACGATTGCATAACGGACGGCCTATTGGAATACTTGGACGTCAACGAGGAGAATGACGCAAATATTGCCGTCTACGAAAAGGACATAAACGAGTAGGTTGCGATGGGAAATTTCTTTCCGGAGCAAGTGATTCCTTGCTTTCGTAGAACGACGACGCACTTGGAAATTGAACCTTTCACCATCCTTGGAGTTTGTGCCGGTTTGATACCGTACCCACATCATAATCAAGCTCCTCGAAATACCTACCAATGCGCTATGGGTAAGCAGGCAATGGGTTTCGTTGCGTGCAATCAACAATGTCGAGTTGACTCTTTGCTCTATGGTCTCGTGTATTCGCAGAAACCGATGGTGAAGACGAAGGTGCGTTGTGCACGCGATTTCTAGCCGTTGTATAATCCTCTTTGTTCACGGTTTAGACGATAGATCTGCTCAGCATTGAGACGCTGCCAGCCGGTACGAATGCCACGGTTGCGGTAATGTCCTACAGTGGATACGACATAGAAGATGCTATTATTCTCAATCGCGCGTCGCTAGATAGAGGTTAACTTAATTACCCTTAATTAGATTTGTGGTTTACCCTCCCTTTAGGTTTCGGGCGTTGCACGGTTCATAGAAGTGCAAAGTGTGCTCTGCGGCGATATCCAAATGGTACATCGGATCGCGTTAACGGGCCATCCATCGAAGTCGCTACGGGTCGTTGTATTTGGAAACATGAAGCGCTTGACGCTGATGGTATCGTTAGAGCTGGTAGGCGCTGTTGTTTTCGATTAGTATCTAATTTGGCTAATTCATTAACGTTGTTAGGTGCCTTTGTTCAAAATAATCAGGTTCTAGTCAACAAAATGGTCCCCATAACGCCAGGCGAAGTTCTTACTTCGTTAGATGATCAACCTCTTCGAGCGGAAGCGGAATACAAGGAAAGCCCTTTGGTCTACCGCGGTCCGGGGCCTTGCTATGTCGAGAAAGTTCTGATTACGTCAAACGTGGACGAACACTACTTGATCAAAGTGCTGTACAGGCAAACAAGAGTTCCAGAGCTGGGCGACAAGTTCAGCAGTAGACATGGTCAAAAAGGGTTGGTTTAACTTGCTTGTAGTTTTGTAGGATGTTTTGTGGCAAGCAGGTAGATATTCGTGTCTGTGGTTACGGTGAACTCGTTTTAACATTTTCGGGACTCTTCCCGTCCCGTCTTATGAGAACAAATTGATAAAGTGGAAGAAACAATACGATGATATAACGAGAAAATAGTTCTCGCACTTTAAATAGAGATGCGTAAATTTAAACTAGTGGATATCGGTTAATTTCTTGTATTCGTTTCAGAAGTATTTTATTTCTTCGCGTAATTAGCATTCGGGATTGGCTTGGCTCTTGTCGGTTATGCGACCCACCGTCTCAGAAATGCAGGTTCCTTTCTGTTAAGCATGCGGCCATCCTGTCCTGCCCTTACTGACGAACGTGCCGACCATCTTGTTCGGTCCTTACCTAAGCCTAAGCCAAAATATAAGCTTTATGTTTAGTCTTAGGCTTAGGGAAAGGCAAAACAGGATGGTTTGGCAAACCTACAGTATGACGGTAGGATGCATAACTGAGAAGACCCTTATCTCTTTTCTCGTCTTCAGATGCTAAGGATGGGAGAGGACAATCCTTCAAAAGCAGCTTCTCAAGAACAATCCGTCTTCGTTATGGGAGTTGTCAGAATAAATCCATAACGGGGCGCTTTAGGAAGGTATATTAGCTTCTTCTTACTGTTTCCTGAATAAGGAGATAATTGCAGCGGTGACATTTGAGTTTCTATGAACTGTGGCGTATGATCGCAGTAGTGATTGATAAACTCCATACCCAGCTGATACTGACAGACGGCTTTCACTTTGCCATACCTTCGATTTCAATCAGTAAGCGTGTAAGAATGAACTTGTGTATTCTTAATTTTCTTAGAACATTGTCTAATGGTGGTAGGACGCTTCGGCATGCAGTAATCTTTGCTAAGATCCCGCCTACGGCAGTGCATGCTGACGCCGTGAGCAGTAAATTCTTAGCACGTCTCACTGACCTTTGCACTCCACTTATCTGAGCGTCCTTTTTTGGCGGAATGGGGGCGTCATTTGCCATCTTTCCGAAGCAGATGCAAAGCTCTTAGGCAGTGTGCCTTCTTTGTGTTAATTCAAATATCTTAGCTTAAAATTTGGAGATAATATGCCGGACTGTTCGAGACAAAGCGCCATTATTTCGAGATACCCCAAAATGCATAACTTCTTTAAAGGCTGACATGACGTCACAAGTGAAAGATTCCATGCATGACCTGTTGTGACGGCTCAAGCCGTGACATTTAATGAAGCAAATGACTCTGCAGGGAGCAGAACAGCTCCTCGCTCCCAGAGGACCCATTTAAACTAATTATTAAAAACATTTTGTGAGATTACGTCCCTTCAATGCATGCGACATGACTCTGATCCTGAGTGTTCCACATGAGGGAATATCAACTCGTATTATCTTTTTGCGTAACGGACTTGGGATAACGCTTTTCTGTATTCCATTTGAAATCGGTTTATTCGTATTTGTGCAAGCTTGCGTGTTTCGTTGACGGCTAGTTTGAGTCGTATGCTTTTCAAAGTTCCTGTAGCGATTGTTAAAATGTTTTCGTTCGTTATTCGACTAAGTACGAGATCAAAAAACAACCTCATTCATTTTTACAGACGAAGCTGTTTGGTTCACTAATGATGATCTGCTACAGAACTTTTGCTGCTGAGAAGTTAATGACTATTCAGGTTGTAGTTTCATAATACAGTTTCTAGGGTTTGTGGACTTATCGTACCCCAAGAAGATTTGCCATTTAACGCAAACGGTATGTCGCCTGATCTTATTATGAATCCTCACGGGTTTCCGTCTCGTATGACCGTTGGTAAATTGATGGAACTGTTGGCTGGTAAGGTGGGCGTCTTGACGGGCAGGCAGCGCTATGGAACAGGTGACAAGAGGGCGTATATAAGCTCTTGAATATAGTTTCATTATTGTTATAGTATTCCATGGTGACCAAATGGTCGATGTTCGGGAAGAACTGATACACCTCGGTTTTAACTATCACGGCAAAGAAATGCTTACATCAGGCATCACAGGCATGCCTCTCTCTGCTTACATTTACTTTGGCCCAATATATTATCAGGTCAGTCATTGCATTGTTATGTTGGCAGTATATGCTCCATTCTGGGCGTACTGAACTAGTGATAATCCTTTGCTTAGTTTTCTCAATGGATGGAAGTTGATAGGATAGAATAGCTGATAAGTTCTGTCATATTCAAATCGCATTACATTTGGGCAAATATGGTTCCGTTACTTTACGAGGAGTTCATAAGTTCAGAAGTTTCACAATTAAACTGCATACCAAAAATGCGCATTACTTTTCCGTCTTCTTCGAAGCGTCACGCATAGCTTGTGCCCTTACCTTGCCGTTACTTGACGCGGGCACGCTTATATTAGACCAAATAGTCTTAAGGGAATGCCCGCAATATTTTCTTCCCTCCACATCGCTTCTGGCGAGTGATTTTTATCGTATGCACTGGATGTGCAGGTTACTTGAGCAAACTGCACTTTTGAAATAAACCAATGTTTTTCCCAACATTCACTTTTTATTTTTATCATTTTCACAACGTAATCACTTTGCAATAGGCTTCAAATTGCGATAAGAATATCTTCTGATTAGGAGGAGTTTTTTTAATTGACTTATTGGCTTTTATAAGTTGAGTTATTTAGAAGCTGAAGCACATGGTTATGGACAAGCTCCATGCCCGTTCAAAAGGTCCTCGTGAAATATTGACCAGGCAGCCAACAGAAGGTCGTTTGAAGGAAGGTGGACTAAGATTGGGCGAGATGGAACGAGATTGCTTAATTTGTTACGGTACGAGCTTGACGTTGTATGAACGAATGATGTTGTCCAGTGATCGCACTCCAATAGACGTATGCTCTGAGTGTGGCCTAGTCAGTTCAAAGGGATGGTAAGCAATTGCATTTGGCTATCAAAGAAGTTCTCAAATAACTTGTACGTCTTTTTTTCCTTAGGTGTCAGTATTGTCGTTCTTCCAAAAATGTAGTCGTTGTGGAAATGCCATATGCCTTCAAGCTGTTGCTGCAGGAGATACAGTCAATGTCTCTTTTACCCAGACTTCAGATTGAGCCCGTTGCGACGGTGACCAGAAATCCTTGCGCACATTTTAAGCCACCTGCAGCGGCGAAGAGAATGCCTCAAGCAGACGGCATCATATCTCTACAGGAAATGGAAGATGCAAACAAAAAAAGGATGGAACCAGTTGATAGCACCAAACGTGCTTTTGCCAGGCGTTTCTTTTTAAGGGAATAGCAGTACCGCCAAGAATGCGGGTATCCTTCCCGTACCTGCGTGAACGCTTGTTGCAGTAAATTACTGGTTGGACAGAATCCCATTGCATTCTTGGCCATAATGTTTTTTCTTGTTGCATTATTACAGTCATTGAGACAAGTTATTTAAATTAGCGAGTTTAACAATAATAGTTTAAAGTAGTGTTGCCGCTGGCAAACTTAGTTCTCTGGAACAGCCGTGGGTGCGCTCTGAAGTAAAAGTTCGCAAAAGGGCTGTTATGCAAATTCTGATGGCCAACAAGGATGGTCCATTGGTGAAGCCCGAAGAGAAGATAAAGGCAGAGGAAAAGAACAACGCTTCGTCTCAAAATGGTCCGTCAGTTAAAATTTTAGCCAGCGAAATTGAAGCTATCGTTGAATATCTCCATTGCACTAATCCGGAGGAATATAAGGTGAATTCTTGCCTATAGTAGCTGAAGACGATAATCTCTCTCTCTCCCATTTAGGAACTAAGCAACGCATTGTGCGCTCGATTTTTACCTGCCACGCGTCCCTTCGATCCAACTGGTGTCTTCAGTGGCTGCTTCGCTTTGTTCTTGTTTTTCTTCCAACTTTATTTGTTGCACATCGTCGGTCTTCCTGCAACCATTGCAGCTTTTCTTGTTAGTGGCATTATAATGATGCTTGCAGGTATATGTGTGTCCATAACTGGCAAGTTGTTTACCTAAGTTCTTTTGGCGTGTTATAGGCATTGATCTCTCTGAGTTGGGTAACAATTTGGGTATAACTTCCACAATCTGCGGATCCCTAATTGTAGCATTGTCTATGGTAATAGCGTCTCCGCTGTTCGGTGGGCCTCAACCAAACAAAATGGATATTGGAACTTTGCTTTTCGCATTCACCTTTGTCTCAGCAGCATTTATGATATCCAGCGTTACAAGATACGTGGCCACCATAGTGTTAAGCACAACGACGTTCATTGCTATGGCTTCTATCAATGCTTCCGTACTTGCTGGTGGCATTTACTTTCGAAGTGTTGAAGTCTTTGGGCATGTTTCGTTGACGATTGCTTATCTCACTTTGGTGTACGTGACTTCCAGTTTTATTTTTCAACATGCTTACAGGTCCAATATTCTCCAGTTGGGTAACTTGCAGAATTGCTTAATGCAGGAGTGATGTAAAGCTTGTTTCAACGTTGTTCCAATACTCTCAATGACAGTATAGCCAGCAAAGCGATCTGACAAAGCATTGTGTTAGTAACGACCGCGAAGGTCCATGCATAATTACAATTCCATTTTTGAAATACAGTAGAAACTCGATTATCGGAAGTAATTGTTGCAAGGTGTGGTTCGGATAACGAAAAATTC
>KN538393.1:1095864-1108408 GCA_000797535.1 Trichuris suis | reverse complement strand
TTCCGATAATCGAGTTTCTACTGTATAGCTTTTCTTCAACTCACTGAATTTGCGGCGTTGCATTTCTTCTGCGTGCAAGAACGGTGGATAGTTGTTGTCCATATCACATTGGCCTGTGTTCTTTGTTGTGAAAAATGCCTCTTCAATTTTCTTTGCTGCAACCTGTAATTCTTCGCATCATATTCCACATTGTAAATTGTCTGAACGCTGTGAGGCGTCTTCTACAATTGCTGATGCATTAATCGCTTGAGCCATAATCATCAATCGGCTTTAGCCCACCATCGCGGTCTCTTCCTCTATTTGCCCGCAAATAATACCGTAGTCTGGCAATAAACAGGTTTGCTCTACTCGTAAACATACAGTAGGATAAACAAAGTCGATTATGCGGGTATGCGTGCTCCCGTTCTACTGTGACTTCATCGGCCATCCTGTTCTGCCCTTACGTAAGCCTAAACATAAACATAAGGCTTATATTTTGGCTTAGGCTTAGGCCAGGGCAAAACAGGATAGCCGGCAAGCTTGCCAGTAAAGGCAGAACAGCACGGCCACACGCTTAACAGAAAGGAACCGCGAATTTCTCAGACATTACGCGCGAAAAATCAAAAATCGTTGTTGTTTATCCCACTGTATGTTTACGAGTAAGCAAACCTGATTATTGTCTGGATTACTGTATTGGTTGGGGGCAGGTAAAGAAAGAGACCCGTTCTCTTTCGGTTAGCGATTTAAATTATTTTCTGTTTCTCCTATGTTCCCCGCAGAGCAATGGCATTAATCTCACAAAAAGTTTCAGATTTGTCTTTGGGTGATGTTTTAACTTTATCATTCCCGGCGCGAGATTTTATATTAGGCGAGCCTTTGAAGAATAAGAGAATCAGGTTAGGGTTAGACCTGAAAGCTCCGGACGCATATTTATTTTAACACAAACGGGTCATACGGTAATTAAACTGTATACGTTTCACTTTTATTGTTATTTCTGCTATCAGGGCGGCGTTTTGTAGCACACTATTTCACCCTCCTTTCAAACACTGGTCATTCTCATTACCACTTCAATTCAATTTATCTTGTCGTTATTTTATTTCACTTCTTCCTATTGGCTTGTATCTAGTTGGAAAAAATTTTCATGAACAATTGTTTAAAACCCGACTACTCACTTTAAACTTCACAACTTACCCATAGGCGCGATCACTTTAATGGCCGTATTTGTGAAAACATGCTGATGACGGTGCAAGGTTCGCTCAGAAAGCTGTGTGAAGTAAATGCCTTTCAATGGACGCACGTGGAGGATCACAGCAAATGAATAAAAGAAGTTCCACTTTAAACTCTGAACGTGTCAGTTCAAACTGTTAAATTCGAATTTAAATTAGTGGAACCTGAGCATCAAGTTTCTATTGAAGCTCTGAAATTGTCATTTTAAACTCCTTGTATTAAAGTACTGAATTTTGAGTTCAAAGTTATACGCGCCACAAACTGTTACCTTATAAAGGAACAGCCTACCGATGGGCAATGATCATTTGCGACGGATTATTGGTACAAAAGCAACACCCCCTTTTTGTCCCATTTCATTAAGCATTATTTGAAAGTTCCATTTCGCTAGAAGCTTCACTTCTTCTTTCATTGCGGAAATTTTATTTATCTCATTTCTTGTGTTTTGGGTTTATCTAATTTTCATTCCTCTCTTCCTTCCTTTCTTTATCCTCTTTTCTTCCTTCCTTTCTCTTCCTTTTAGAACTGTTGTCTGCTTTTTAACCTCTCAAAGAACTCTGTCTTCCGGTCGACTCTTAAGGTGCGCTCTGCTATTAACTTATGCGCTGAAGACGGGAATCCTGTTTGGTAGTTTAAAGAGAAGAACGGTGCCGCGAGTGGTCACATGCGAAGCAGGAAATAAAAAACATCCCACTGCAGTTCAAGCTTTTTGGATGATTCAGAAATAGCACCTCTGCGACCCTCACGTTAGCGAGAGCAACGTTCCTTGTGTCCATTCAGCTTCTACAATGTCTAGCAAACGCATCAATAGCGAAAATAACGTCGATAGCTTTCAATTGAAATAAAGCTCTTGAAGTTAACAGCGACCGCATGCAAGATTCGACTTTCTAACGGTTTCAGGCATTGCGCAAACTGCGGAATAGCCCTGTTAAGACCATGTGGAATATGGCCTCACAAAGCGGAATTGCATTCGCACAGCCGCTAAAAAGTTATGTCATAACAGGTTTATTTTCCAAATCACGACTAGGCCGCATATTCACGTCGATAAAATGAATGTAATGTGAAATATTAGGTGTAGCAATTTAATTTACATATATCATAATAGCACAACGATAAAGACGCCAATGATGGGATCAGAAGAGTCCCGAAAAAACTACGGCGGCTATCAAAGCTGCTATCAAAGCTTTGGCGTTTGCAAAAAGTTAACATAATCGTGATATCGTCACCATAAAGAAACAGAGTGCTTTGAATTCGTGCACTCCTTATGAACGGCTTAGCCAATCAGTTCTTCTTTCATGAATTTCACAGCTGTTTGAATTTCTCGGGATAACATCGTATTTTTGTTGTCGTGGTGAGCAACACGACCACGGAATGAGAAACGGCCACGGCACTCGCGCTGACTTGCATGTAGGGAAGTATTTCCTTCAGCGCCCTGTAGATGTAACTCTCTTTACGGGCTTTCTTTTCTTAGGCTTCTGGTATAATCATGGAAGCCACGCTGATAGGCAGTGGCGGAGCAGCTTCCGCGGCTCTCCTCCTTCGGCGAATAGACTGCCTCATGGCAGAGCTCGTGGGCAGCTGTGGCCTTACGGCAGCGGGAATACCTTGTACCACTTGGGGCCTTCATCGTCACTTCAGCTCGGTGCATAGCAGCACTACGAACCACTGTTGCCCCAAGGTGAGCGGCGTCGCTGTCATGGTTGTGGTCGTTGGGCATTCTGACCAACTCGCCGGTGTCCACTCGCGTATGCAGCCTTGCTTTGCACCGGTACATATAGCGTCTGTCGCAACGCCAAAACTTTATCGTCCGTGAGCCGTTTAGTCCGTCGTAAGTGTACATGTGGCCTTCGTGGACGAACTTCTCCCTGTTTCTTGTGGAGAAAACGGAGTTCACGCTGGTTGCCATAGATCGGGAACGCTGAAAGAAAATAGGGACCACTCACGAGAAAGTTGAAATATATATACGGCCAGGCAGCTATTATTCCAGGGTCACGTATGAGATAACATCTGTCAGCTTCTGGGTGGTTAAGTGCGCATAATACTTGCTCGAACGGAGCGCAGATCTTATCCTTGATCTGGCGCCTCATCTGTATGGACGACTTCCAATTAATAGGGCCCTTTCTGTCACAGCTGTCAGCCACGCCTCGCGCCTTGGTATGCTACAAGTGGGCAACGCGGGCCCACAGTTATTAATTTCAAATTAGAGCTAAATAAATAGTCAAATGAGCAGCATATTAAAGAAAATTAAATACAACAAGCCTAAAATATATTGGAACGCGAATCACTTTTAGAATACATTTTTTCAGCTGTAAGCGAAAGGTGAAAGCGCTGAACCTCAGCTGACATCACTGATTCTGGTTCGCCTTTAACAACAGTCGTTGCCTGCACAGTGCTTTCACATTAGCTAAGATATGTTTTACTTTATTAGTGTTGGTCAGGTATGGCATCTTGCGGGCACTACGGCCTAACCCGGTAAGTGACAGAGTTTATGCTGTTGACGGTATCGTTAAAACTGGAAAAGGCTCACGCTCTGAATGGCGACGAGTATCAGACGACGCCGGAACGTCGTACTGAGCGTGTGGCTGACATGGTGCACTAACTGCACTTTATGATGTATCCAACCTACGCGGTGTTCGACATAGCGTAAAGTCAACGTGAACTGGGATCCCCTGAGCACAACTAGCGACTGCACCTGGTCCAGCTGGTACTTAGAAAACAGCCAGACAAGTATCAATGACTGTAGCCGTAATCTACGATGGCATCAAGCATGAAAGCTTAAGCAGCCCTTATGAGAAACCTCGCGTTAAAGCATACTGCCGATTTTAATAACAAAAAGCGATGGACTTACCCATGGCGGGACTGCACACACGCTCTGTCGCCCAGGCCTGTTCTTTACACAGTCCATAGATAGACTGTGCACATACAAACAGAGGAGAGCGTGCAGAGACTCACCACAACTACAGATTCTCCAACGTGTAATAATACAGTAGATTGATCCGCAGGTTATAATTTTCAAGGGCTTCACGCAGTTGGCTTGCCATTGACTAGAAATGTCGAGAAAGTGAAGCGAATTTTGTTCGCATCTCATTTGCTTAATAAGAAATAGTTGTGTAATTGAGCCGATCGTTTCAAAACAGACTTAGTTTGTTAGTTCAGCTTCCACTTTTAAGATTTTTCCAAGGCTTTTCCCCCTTAGCACCGCTCTCATAAGTTTCATACTTCGTAACGATGCTTGTACATTTGTTTTTAAGAAAGGTACGGACTGCCTCCGCTGGGGATAACATCCTTTGACGGACGTACAAGCTCTACGCGGGCGCCGCCGTCTGTCTTCGTAATGCTATGTGGGCTAACTGCGACTTCCGGGGTGGGTTTCTGGTATGCCTTTTTTCTGGTATATCTGTTTATTCACATATACTGGTATGTCAGCTCTTCATTTGTTCCGCCACCCTCTCCCGTACAGAAGGAAGACAAAATATTACTGAACGAGAAGCTTACAATGATAAGGCGTTGCAATAGACACCGCATCGTATTTCCCCAAAGTGGAACCACCCAGTTCTGACGGCCTCGTGACCTTCATACTGATAGTCTTCCTTACGGAAGCCTGAAAGCTTTGCAGTAATAAAGCTTCTATACAAAACGGTTAATACAGCCGTATAACGTATACAATGAAATTGGGTGGATGCATTCATGCCTACCCAGCCTGCAACTATGGAGAGAGGCGTCTATTTACTTTCATGGTGGGACAAGTGTAGTCTCACCTTCAGAGTCTTAGTAAATGGACGGTTAATTAAGACGTTGAAGACGAGTGTAAACATACCCTGAAAGCTCTATGATGTTCACCTGCCGCTAATACCATACCGACATTGGATTAGGGTGAGTAAAACGGCTTCATATTCGAATAACTATGCACAGAAGTCCGACGACCATAACCTTATTAGCACCACGCTGTAATCAGGTGAGCTGCTCAGTAGCCATTTTTGGCTTCTTGGCGCTACTAGTGTTAAATTCGAGTTAAAGAAGCATGATAAAGTATTAATGGTTCATTCGATTGGTTTACCATTCAACCAAGCGCTGAAAACGAAAGTTGGGGTAACATCACCAATAGGGACAGTGGCACTGACGTTAGTGAAAAAATTCGCGAACTTTCATAGATGAAAAATACCTTTATCTGTAAAACAGAAACTACGACCGCACCATTGGCCCTTAGAATGCATCCTATTTCCAAGCATAATCTTGGCTATATAGTGTTACATTAGTTTAGTTACTGTTGTGATGAATTTGCGCTGGAATATAACACCTGACTTCGGTCACAGGAATTGAAATGTTGTTGTCTAGTAGAATATGAAGTAGACTTTTCAGTCTCTTTGAGCACAGAGCTTAAGTTTTTCATCCATTCTTAAATTGCGGCAAGATGGCCGAGCGGTCCAAGGCGCTGCGTTCAGGTCGCAGTCCACTTCTGTGGGCGTGGGTTCGAATCCCACTCTTGTCAATGATTTAAAACGGTGATGTATTGCCGGCATATAGTTTGTCACGAACTAATTGTTATTACAAAAAAGCTGGAAATATGTTCTTTCAGAACAGACAAGTTGTTGAATAGATTCAGAGAGGACCAGGCTGGTCACGAGGGCGCTTCTCGTGATGAGTGCACGGTGATGATCATACAGACCAAAGGTGCAGACTAGTTTCTTACCCACGCTGACCACGGAACCTTTCTATTGATATTCTGAAAACCCTCTTTCTTTTATTTCCTCCTTTGTTATCAGTGAAAATAAAAATTACGTTTACAGAGCGTCGGTTTGAAATTGGCAAAATCTGAGCAAGGATATGACTGCAAAGTTGTCACTCATAAATAGATTCTTTGGGTCTTGTCAAAATACATCCGAGTGTACAGTAAGACAACTGAATGCAGGTGACGCATCGGAAAAATTTAATTTTCTGTTGGTAACGCCGGTCTTTTGGAAATGGTAAGCATACGTAAGCTAAGTTGTTACCAAAAGTAAACTCCTGTTTGGTTGTCAGGGGTCAACTTCTAGTGGAGCGGGTACCATACCCAGAAAGTGAGGAAAAAGTTCCATCTTGAATCGTATTGGTCAAACAGTAGTTCACTTAAGGTTTAGCTCAGGTGCCGCACACTCATCGCGACCAGCAGTTCGTTGTTACTATCAGCAACTTAAATTTCCCCGCTAGTTCACCTGCGTTACAGTTGTCGTACTGTACACCTCTAAAGGGTACTTCGAAATGACCCGATTCGGACGTTTCCCCTCACGTAAACCCAAATCGACTTCCCGCTGATTTTTTGTCAGATCGTACCCCGCTGTGATCGTCAGGTTGTTTGGCATGTGATCGATCAAATATGCGGGACCTTTTCTCGTGTCCTTTTGCCCTCAGATGTCCTATATCCGATGTCCTTTTGACCTGACAGCTCATCACTCATAGTGATGCAACCCTGAGATTTTGTTTATATGCGTACTGCTAACCTATCCTATCAACGGCTTACTGTAGTAGCATCCAAGTCGCCATAGCACGCCGTTGGAGGCTGATGCCTCATTCTATAGCTAAGAAAATGTAATGCTGTTGCGGTCATATTGGTTTGAGATTATTAAGAAGTGATCACTGCGTCACTAATGGTTGATTTGCTTGACACTTCGGCTAATGTGATTACTTGCGGAAACAGACTGCAAAAGGCTTCCTGTTAGAGAGAAAGCCTTCATAGAGAGATAAGTATTATTTTTCCAACTTACTTTACTTATTTTTAGAGAAATTCAAGATGGAAAAGGGGGCGCTGTAATCGGCAAACAACGCAAAAATATTATCAATAACAGACATGCAAACCTTTCAGATGAACAGATTTTACTTGGTTTTAAATTCCCGCGCTCATCAAGAATAAACCAACTGTTCAACGAAAGGGTCGTTATCATTGCTAAACCTAAGTGGACAGAATACAGTTTGAGCAGCGCTTGTTGAATTTGTCTGCCGGCAGTTGACAAAGAAGCAACTGCGCGACTTATGAAACGGCATAAACGAAACGACAAATAAAATGCATCTTAAAATTTTACTGCGTCAAACTTAAGGGTAAACCCGGCTGTGCGACTTTGGTGAGGTCGGATTCTAAGTGTGTTCAGCAGGTCCTTCTCTGTTTCTCTCTGAAAAAAAACGACAGATAACCGGTCAATAATTAATTTTGAACTTTCAATAGTACCGCAGCTGGTTTAGACGCGTCACCTGCTGAGTCCGACTTCCGCTTGTTGTCAGAACTGGACACTTTGACGAGTTCGGACTTGGCTGGCCAAGTTGGGAAAAGGGACGGGTGAACTGGCCTCGGTTCTTCAACGAACCAACTATGTCTTGATGCCTCCAGAGCGCTTATTCGCGCTTTTGGATAATATGTAAGGAATCTTTAGATTATGCACAAATTAGGCAATAACGTAGCGAAGCATTTCTTACCTGCTTAGCAGTTGAAAGCCCGTATCGGACAACGTTGCGCCGAAGTGTTTACGCAATTGGTTAAATGGGCACTCAACAAAGTGTGTCCGCTTAAGAACGGGTAACTCACTGTAGCCTGGCCAAGTCTCCTCATTCGGGGTGCCCAACATCTAAATTTCAATGTACGAAATGATTATTAGTTAAATCACATATGGCATTGAACCTTGAAGAAACGATTCAACTGCTCAACTTCGGTCCGTCCTGGAAAAAGAGGCTTCAGCGTGAGCAACTCGGCGAATATGCATCCAACAGACCATAAGTCAATAGCCGTGGAATATTCCTTTACAAAGAGAAAGGATTAAAAGTAAACAAAATGAAAGGCAGTTTCAAACCTTCACGCCAAGCAACAATTCCGGTGCTCGATACCACAAGGTAACCACAACTGGAGTATAGGGTTTCAAAGGAGAACCGTACTCTCGCGCCAATCCAAAGTCGCCAATTTTCAAAATACCTCGATGACTTAGCAGAAGATTTGAAGTCTTCAAATCGCGATGAAGAATCCAATTGTCGTGCAAATGGTGAATGCCGCTAAGCAATTGGTACATCAGAGTTTTCACTTCGCCTGAAATGCGCACAGTAAGGTTGAAAACGAAACGACCAGCCTACGACGAACCAACAAGAAAAGGTTGCTTCATCGAATCCATCAAACTTTTCAAGTCATGTTCAACGTATTCCATTACAAGGTATATCTTGTCCATATTACTACCCACAACGATTTCCTGAAAAACGATGTCCATAAAAATTTGAATAAACAACAGCAGTACAGTCTTACGCGAACGTTCACGATGTTCGGGTGACTGCGAGATTTCAACAACATATTTACTTCCCGAAGGGCCGTTATGGGAAACCCGTCCTTTTCTTTTTCCATTTTAAGCCTCTTTAAAGCAACAACTTCGCCTGAAAGAGGAAATGTTGCTTAAAGGTATCTATTTTGAAAATTTTTACCAGTTCTCTTTTCTAAAGCTCTATAGACGACCCCGTAAGTGCCCTCTTCAATGCGATTGAGGCAGTGAAACTCATCGACACTACGACATCCCATCACAGCAGGACAATATATGGGCAACTGAACAGACTCTGAGGAGCATTCGTCTGCCGCGTTGGAACTTCCGGAAGAATGTCCGACTGAAAATTATGAGATAAGCGAGACAATACAATTAGATTCAAAGATAGACAGTAATCACCATCTGGGGCAACCTGCCGATCACTTTCATTTGAATCACCGTCTGTAGCAACATTTACGTCACTGACGTCAAAATCAACGACCGCTTCGTCTTTGTGAAATGATTCACCCTGCACGTTATCAGTGCTACCATCCGAAGCTAACAAGAGACTTAACAATAGTATTAATACGAATTAATAAATAATGAAAACATACAACGTTCTTCCTTAGCTTCACTTCCAGCGGCATGCGTGCTTGTTGCTTCAGCTGTGCTGCCATGTTCGGAACGTGCTAAAATAATAAATTGAAGATTAGGTGTTGAAGACGAAGAGCTCCATTAAATGCTAAAATAAAATTTCGACATAACATTTGACTGCTCAGTTGGTACCGAGCACGCAGAGTCATAAAAAGAAGCTCAACTGCAACTTCTTTGCATAACGTTAAAGCAATACACTTTAGAAAAGAAATCTCGCTAAGGTGGGATAAAGCAAAGGATAACATATCAATTCAGTCTTTGCTACACCTTCCCTAATCAATCTCGTGATTCTTGCTTAGACGCTAAGCTGAATGAGAAAGTACATGAGGAAGAGCAGAATGCAGAAAATGCGAAAATAAATTTGCTTAATTAATATGCACAGAGGTTAGAGTAACAATGGCGGAAAGTATAAAAAAGTGTAATCACCGCTAGTGTCTTTAAATGGCGAGCTCTCTGAACTGAGTGTTATGAACGTTTCGCCTGCTTCCATGAAGTTGACGGTTTCTTCAACATCCGCCGCTTCATCATCTTCAGACTCAGCATTTCGATGCTGCTGCTCGGCTCTTGGGGTCCGTCGCTCTTTAAGGAATGTATCGGAATGCACATTTTTCTCTCGCGGTCTTGTCGGCTGTTTTTGACTTGATTTTTCGTGTCTGTGCTCGTCCTTTCGGTGAACATGTTGATGCTCCCTTCGCCCTCCGGTATCACTTCTGCGCTCCTTTCTATCGCTGCCTCGGTGTTCAGCGCTCCTTTTCTTGTCCTCTGACCACTTCTGAGCGTCTGAACGCTTGTTATCCGAAGACGACACTAAAAACGTCAACTCTGCGAACTAAGCGAGAAAAGCTGTTATAACCAAATTGTAGGTATTGGCTGAAAGAGAGCGAATCTGTACAGAAATGCACCTGCCAACTCGCCCTGTTTCCCCTCACACAAATATGTTTTGTTTTAAAACAATGGAGGTTTCAGATGTTGCGTGACCCTAAGCTTTCAACACGGCATTTCTGCTAAAGAACATATGCTTGATTCTTTAGGGGAAATGCCATGCTGAAAGCTTTTACACAAGGTCTGACACGAGCCGTCTTCAAGTGCTGATCAATCAACAGTGTGGTGAACGTGCCAGTCTACCCTACTCCACAACTTTGAATTGACGTCCCCAAATGAAGAAGCTCATATGCCACCAACACTTTGGTTTATGATCTGAAGCAAAAACATAGAGTAAAGCAGAATATTATGCCTTTTTTAACGACTACTGACCATTGGTATTAACAGTCATTCCTAACTAAAACACAAAACAGCTAAGACAAAAACATATGGCAGTACAAAGTCATAAATAGAGAAAATTAGCAAAAATCATTCCTTAAAAAGCCGACACCTATATAAAATTTAAACGGGAACGTTATTGAAAAAGCAATGATACAAAATGAGACGAATTTGCCACTGCACAAGACGCCATTGCTATACCATTCTTTTCACTGCGTTAAGATAAACGATAACGCAGGAAAGATCACAGCAATAAGGAATCAACAATAGATCTCACAAAGTTTGGAAACCCAGCGTTTAACACAGTGCTCTCTAAATCGAATTAATGAGCGCAGCGAGGCTCAATTTGCGCGGAAACAAACGAATGAATGCCAAATATACCTGCTTGTGCTGCTGGCCTTGACGGTGATTTCAATACTTCTTCGTCCTTCTTCTTTTTTACTGAGTCCATCTCAACTGAACTCTTCCCCCAAGATCTCTTCAGCGAAACAGGGCCGTGATGCTTACTCCCCCCGTCAACGAGATATTCTTCTTGCGGTCGGTGCTGCTTCCTCGCAAAACGGCGACTTGCCAAAAGAGCAGCGCGCAAAGCAGCGTCATCTTCAAGATCGTCAATAGGAACGGATTTTTGAGCGGCATCGCCTACGTTCTTGCGCGATTTGTTGTCATCATGACGATCTTCATCCCCGTCGAGCATACTTTAATTTCTAAAACGCCTATTTATAATTGGTGCGATCTACAGATAATAAACACGCCGCAATATACTCAAGGATTAGAACAATTAGATGCACTACAGTAATTTGAAACGCAGGTTTTATAAACATTGGTATGCATTCGCCTTTAATTCTGCTTGATTATTTGGCAATAGCCGAAATAGATTAAATAAGCAGCTAGTCACGTTCATGCATAAGAAGATATCGTGAGCTTATCGGCTGTAATGGGTTTTTAAAATGAACATTTTAACTTCCTACCCAGCATTGGCATGATTTGACGCCAACGTTACCTCGCGCCGCTATACAACACGGTAGCGCATTGTTCGCTCCAATCCCGTCAGAGTAGAATCTCAACCGCTCAATTTCTCCCTTATCCAACTCTAAGCCGAAACATAAGGCTTCTTTCTGTTCAATCCGGATTAGCGCGCACGATGCTCTACCATACGGCAGAGCGACGTCAGATAACGTTCGCACTGAATCGTGTCGATGCCTGGGCACGTGGCAAAAAATCTTTCCTTCTATTAAGCGAACGAGAATTGAGGAAAATTGGCTCCACTTTATCAGTCAACAGGCAGGCAGTTGGTGTTAACCTGCACATCAGTTTACTGTACTCTTGTTTCTCGTGGCTCAAACGGTCCCTGTGTCTCTCTGGGTGCTCTGATCTGTTCCTTTGTGTATAGTCTAACTACGGACTGTATAAAGAACAGGACAGGCCGACAGAACGTGCACGAAATTCCGTCGCGGGTAAGTTCATCGTTTCCTGTTATTAAACTAGCAATATTCTTGAATACGAGGCTTTTCCTAACGTGTGCTTACGCTTTGACGCTTCACGTCCACGTAGTTCCATTTACTATTAAGGCTGCAGGTTAGCCGGCTGTTTACTAAGTGTTAGTTGGACTTCGTGCAGGTCGCCAGTTGCGTATAGGGAATCTCCCGCTTACATAGTCGCTTCAGTTTTGTGCTACGTGTGCGGGGGTCGGTTTAAGAAGACTGAAAAGCACGGTTCCCGTTCGAAGCTTGTTTCAATATTTTTGAATCGTTTTAGCATGTAAAGCTTTAGAGAGTCAGTCAGTCAGAGCTTGGGTGCGTCATCCGTTTAGCATACGTATTGCAATAACAATAAAGCTACGAAAAATATGATGCATTTAAGTCAGTGTTTCCCAAGCTTCCCTCTGCCGTCACCCCCCTGGACGTTGAGATCACCCCCTGTCGCCCCCCTAGTTTCTGCCGCCGCCGTCTTGACGCCAGGGTACGGAGCTGCCGTGTCACAATTGATACATTTTTCAATTGCCACCTACAGATTTTTCTGAAGTACAGCCAAACCTCCATAATCCGTATGTCCGTAATTCGAATCCTCTATTGTCCGAATCCGCCGCGGAGAACAATAGACCGACCGTACTTCCTAAGCATGCTTAGGCTACCTCATCGCCGCCCGCTGTTATAACTTGTCTTCTTTTCTTCCCGTCGTTT
>KN538393.1:1036215-1047307 GCA_000797535.1 Trichuris suis | reverse complement strand
AATAACGTTGAACAAAGCTTATTACTGGCCAGAGTGGGGGTCGAACCCACGACCTTAGCGTTATTAGCACCACGCTCTAACCGACTGAGCTATCCGGCCGTTGCTACAGCACTATTGGCAGCAAAGAGTCATGAAAGGTTAATAACATATCCTTCATTTTTATAGCGAAAGTGCATCGTCACAGCGATGGGGAAATCATATTGAACGACTAAAGCTTTATTGCTTACGAAAATTGCAATCGTTTAGTCCACTACTCATTACATAAACTTGAAATTCTGAAACCTGACAATCAGAAAAAGGAAGCTTGCAGCCTCAGTGGCGCAGTCGGTAGCGCGTGAGTCTCATAATCTCAAGGTCGAGGGTTCGAAGCCCTCCTGAGGCATCACTCCACCTAGGCGAAGACCATTTTGCTAGGAAACATTGCCACAAGTTTGGCATATCACTGAGGTGAAATAGGAAACATGATTTATAACACTGTGGGAAACTGTACCCGTGGTTGGCCACCGAAGAAATGAACTTTACAGCGTGCACAGTAAGGGCAAGCAATCACAAACTTAAATTCGCCATGCACTTCAGTGCACTTATCCCTAAGCTGTATTTCTCTGGGCTCCCAATGCTTTTCCAGTTCACACTACCCGTACAGAACTCCTATCGGTCTGTTGGTAGCACACATTACAAGACATCCCATATTTTATTACAATGGGCCCTCCTTATCCGCGGTCTTCCTATTCACGGATTTGACTCAACGCGGTTTGTCTCGAGACAACGATGACGTTATTTGCAGCAGAGATTGACGAACCGCTGCTGAAAACAGCGGTGGCGCAGTATTCTTTTTGCGTATGTAGAGCTATAATTCCGTCATGTGACTTGAGAAAATGCTCTTTTCTGTTCCTATGGCTTCTCAACTTGCGCGGAAAGTTAATAACTATCGTTAGCACCAGCATAAGCTCTGTCCCTCACCGCTTAGGCCGTAGTACCTGCAAGCTCCTCTACCTGACCAACACTAATAAAGTGAAACATCCTTGCTAATGTGAAAGCATTGCACAGACAACGACAGTTGTTAAAGACGAACCGGATTCAGTGGTGTCAGCTGAGGTTCAGCGCTTTCACCTTTCGCTTACAGCTGAAATAATGTATTCTGAAAGTAATTCACATTCCAGTATATTTAGGGATTGTTGTATTTAATTATTTTCTTTAATAAACTGCTCACTTGACTATTTATTTAGCACTAACTTGATATCAGTAACTATAAACAATTTCATGTCTATTTGTAGTGTACAGGAGGAAGCATGCAGGTTGTTTACAAATGATTCTATATTTTGCGCAGGTGACTTGATTATACGCGGAAAGTCCCGGAACCAATAACCGCGGATAAGGAGGGCCTACTGTACAGTTCAAACAAAACTCAAACTAATGGTGTTAGCTAAATCTATTAACACTTGCGCGTACATGGAGGAAATGGATTATTTATTTGGCCAAGACGTCGCAAGGAGAGTTTGTTTCTGTGAATAATTGTAATGAAACTCTTTAAACATCACACAGGTGCTAACGTTGAACAATAAACTTTGAGCTTCTGAACAGTACAAGTGCACTCTCGAATTATCAAAGTATACTACCACTTAGATCACGTGTATGGTCATTCGCATTTTATTTTATGAAACGGCTGGGTTTCCGTTATTAACAGTCAGTACAGCAGTAAACGGAAAGTAAAATTTCAACTAACCATATCCTTACACCACATCGTTTTGATTCGCTGATGAGGGAAAAGGTGCAGTCCCAAAGAACCCCAACAGAAAAAGAAGAAACTGTCGCAAAGCGCATACAAACGCTGACGACAGAAAGAAATTGTTCCGAAGACTCGTAATGCTTCGTCCGTTCAGTATTGCTCATTTTTTGTTGGTAAAGTGCTTTGATAACAATTGGCCGAAATTCTGCTGTGAAATTACACGTAAACTACTGGCTGTATCACAGAAGGAAACGGAACTACACAACTCTACTACAAGAAGAGTACATGCCCGAAAAAGCAGCCATGATCTAACCATTTAAGCTTGTTTTCAAAAAAAGTAGTACGCTAGAGCCGTGGAGGTATCATTCACACCACAAGAAATGTAGAACTATTATTAAATGAATGGTATTAGCACACTCATCGTGATGCAACTATTCACACAAATCGAAAGCTTCAAACCACTGTGATCTCAACATTCTGAAAATACCGCGCTCTTCCTCTAAGCGATGAAGGAACGTTAGGCACAGCATTAATAATAAAGCTACGGCCAACATGAGCACGCTCGCTGCTTTAGTCTGCTTGAATTCGAACGAAGAAAAAATATCATAACGCGACCATTCCATTGCTAAGAGAATAAGTCACATAACTTTGACAACATAGCTTCCCGTAACAGGTGCGGAAACTTTCATAACTTATTAAGGAAAACTCGATAAAAGCTTCGAGGCAAAAACAAATATTAATAGTTTTGCCTTGCAAAGTGTGAATTATAGAACAGGCACTTTATTTACGGTGACTCACCAGTTAATGGATACAGTCTCAGACGTTCGTCAGTACACTAACAACGTAGAACTGCATTCACATAGGTTACCCTCAAAGTCAATCTTCCCAACAGACAAAAGCAGATTTATAAGTTGAAAACATTTCCACAATTTTATACGGTAACAGTTTTCGGCGTGAAATCTTATTAAATATGCTAGTGTTTGCAGCACTCTCCGTGTTCAGCGTGAATGGGAGAGCGATGACAAATGAACTTCTGCAAAGGGAAATGGAACGGATGTCGCGAACATAAACTGTCCAACACGATTCGTGGAAAATTTCGGAAAAATTCACAGAACGTCATGTTCACGGTTCTCTTATGTAACTTCAGTTGCGCGAAATACAAAACTGGTTGCTTTTGCTTTCCTCTTTCCTATCTACCTGAAAATCAGCGGCCGCCTACAGGCTACTACGCCGCCCGCGGGGATAAAGGAACCGCAAGCTCTTTGTCTTTTGCAAAAAGGCTATTAACGTCAGAGCATCCATGCACACTAGTGAATGAATAGAAAACTTGAGCATTAGTTTGCTGGGCATTATTATACCCCACCAGCCTTGCGTTTCACCCTCCACCGACAAGAGAACAAAATACTTACAGAAACATTGATTAATAATCTATACATTGCATTCATTAAACCAGAAAAGACCGGCTAAGAAGCAGAGTAGCTCGGAACCACGATTAGTAACCAAAAAGGTGCGAGACTATCAAAATCTGATCTCGTGGTAAGCAGAATTCTGAGCGCGATGGAAAAGAATGTTGACACGCTACACTCATGAACACTTAAATTAATATTAATGCTGAAACAAGGAAGAAAGTTTTCGCTTACTCATTGGGCAGAAGGTGCCCTGAGTAACTAATCTTCGTGCAGCATTTATCGCTCTTCTCCTCAAGGAACAATGATTAGAAAGTTTCTCAGGAAGAGTGAAACCACGCTCATCATACGTGCCGATATTTCAACGTCCTAAAGCAAAACGTTCGAACAATGGAACAATTTACAAACACTACTGACTCCTTTCATTTCTACATTTATTTCTCTTCATCAAAACGGTTTTGAAGAACCGCAGACGGCGCCCCTTATATCGGTAGATTCAGTATAAAACGAAGCCCGCAATCGCTGGCACTGGTACAATATTTAGTCGATTTAAACAACCTCCTGCTGCTATAACGGACAAGCAAACATAGACTCTCACGGAGAACTGTAGTCGTGCATTGATGCGAAGGGGTGTTTATCAATCAATGCTTGCAGCAGCTGAAGAATTCTTTCGTTTGCATCAAAGAATTGAATCTCGTATTTCGAATTACAAATACAACCATGTTACGTGCAGATATCTTGAAACAAACGTGAAGCATCTTCGTTCTAAAGCCCCTGAAGCTTACTCTAAGTTTGTGCTGAATGATAGGCCAGTCAAAACTGCAAAGAAAAATTTATAAACCTATCATCGCAGTCCGATGAGTTCTTTGCTGGCTTCTTTCTGTTTAGGTGTTGTATTTATAATTTTCAAATGTCTTGTCGGCTGGCACTGTCGACTTATACAATTCCCTCTTCTTTTTAAACAGCCTTTTCTTTAAACCGCCATACCTCCTTATTTATTTTCTTCTCACCTGGTTTGCCTAGCTTCGTTTCATGTGAGGCATAGTGGAATCTCCTCTTTTCGCTGTAACTTCATCTAGTCGAGACCCTTGTGAATTCCCTTAGTGGTAAGCATGTTGCTCTCAGCCTTCTGAATAATGTGAAACATACTTTTACTGGGACCAGCAATTACGTTCCGACTTTCTTATGCAAAAACCGCCCTGATGAATGTCGATGGTTACACCTTCGATTGAGACTTGTATCCTGAAGAAGCCATGAAAAAGATTGCCATTTGCCTATAAGTTATTTTGAACGTTCTGGCGGGCCACTCGTTTCTTTCTGCGCAGTGTAATACCAATTTGATAAGTGCCATAAATTCCATTTCGTGTGTTGCTAAACGTATCTTCCGTTTCAAGAAGGCGTCACTTGCTTATCTGACTCCAAACTGACACCGCAATAGTAACGTATGCAGGCAAAAGATGTTTGGAAGTTTCGCTTCCATCGCAAATATTCATCTGTTTAAAACTTCGGGTTCAGTGCGGTTTCAACTGTGAAAACTATTTACACATCTGTGAATGTAGTGCAATCCTATAAGTCCCGTAACGACGAGCGGACCCAGTGAAAACCCGTCAAGAGACTAAATAACGCGTACGGATTCCACAACTGCCTTTTGCAGCACCCGATCAGTTCAGCAGTGTGGCTATGAATCAATGGAAAGACTGCTGATAAATGTGAGCAACATTTTTCGTTTGTGCAGAAAGCTTAGGCTGTTGATGCTTAGGCTTTCACGTGCTCCTTTTTCCCGACAAGCAAATGTTTAATCTGTAGCTTTGAGAACAAGTTACGCCCTGCCTTCAGCGGAAAAAAACTGAATGGACGCCGCGGGACTTGAGCAAACTCCTTAAGGATACATATTACGCATTGCTTTCACAAGAAGGGATCTTTCCTATTTCATGCCCACCCGGCATACTGTAACTTTTCACAGGCCTTCGCCTAAGCCCAAGCCTAAGCCTAGGCCTCAGGAACTGTCGTCACAGTAGCTTGGGTTAGGCTTAGGCTTAGGAAAAGTTACAGTATGCCGGGTGGGCATGAAATAGGAAAGATCCCAAGAAGGTGCTCGTCGTCAGAAAGACAAGAAAAATGTAAGAAAGTCCACCAAAAAGAATAGCCACTTTTCGTACACGCTTGTTGGAGGTAGGGGATTCATCCGCGGTACAAAATGTACCAGAACTAAATAAATATAAACAGCGGACCATTTTCTTAATTTGCTTCGCAAGTTTAGTCGAATGATTTTTTTAAATTTGACTAGTGCTTACGTTAACAGCATAAAAGATTTCCACACGTTGAGTAGATCCTGCAAACCCGATGCATACTGTCATATATCTCTGCCAATTGTGATCAACGTTTTCGTACATCACATCAACGCGAAATGGCTTTGACAACGGCGAGCGATTTCATAATGCATTTCGATTGGATAATCGAACAAGGTGATGTCTTTGATTCAAACTATTTGGTCAAACCATCCATTAAATTGATTAGTCCGGAGTTTGGATCCGAAGATGACCGGTAGCGCAAATGCTTTTGCTTCCATTTTCGCTATTCATCCTTTCTTAGGTACAAATTCACGATCACACTTGACACGACAAAGATGATCTTTCGTCTGCATGCAATAAATAACGACGAGCATGTTTTGTACGGCTTCCGCATACGAATCAGTGGGCTCTTCAATCAGCAATTGCAAAGGCGCATGCCAGATTTTCAGAACATCGAAAATGCCTGGCTGCGATGGCAGCCGACCAATTTTGGTATGAATAACACTGCTATTTTAACTTAAAGGTTCTAAATCGTTTTACATTGCAGCATTTTGTACAAGAGCATGTCTTTTCTCTTTATTGAGAATTCTTAAAAGCTGGTTAAGCCTTGCACCCATAATTTCTTCACCTCGATGCTTGCTTAGTGTTGCTTTGAAGTATCTTGGTTTTGTCCTAAATTTTTCATCGATTCTTTTCACTAGATGGGAACTGCGCCACCTTATGCCTGTCATGTGACGTTGAAATAAAACCCAGAAGTCGTTTCTATCCGGTTCATATTTCGAAATCTGCGAAGACATTCTCGGCAAGTAGTAAGTATTTTTTACGTTCACTTCTACTGAAGTAAATATAGCAACCGCGCTGACCTACGAGGGCAGTGCATCATGCGCGTAAGGATAAGGGTTGATGCAATTTGACCGTTGAAGTTGGCAAAGTAAGCAGTTAGTAGCTGCTTTGCTTTCGAGCGGGAAGTTTAAGCTCTTGCTTTTGATGCAATGCTGCTGCGCTTAGAATTGTTTTAAACTGGCATTTGCATGCTTTAAGCTTACTGCATTAGTAAAATGAATTATTTCTTTTTGCCATAAAAGGTGTTACACTTTTTACCAATCGGCAGCCAATCGTATTCCTTAATTTTGGGTCTGTCACAAAATCCCGAAAGGCAAAAATCTTGAATCATCAAAACTTGACTGCTTTCTCCTGTTACTCACAGCTGGTGTACGCCACCTTAGCCTAAACCAAGAACGCAGAACAATTATGTGTGTATAGGCCTTATGTTTACGTTGAGGCTTAAGTGGCGTGCGCTAACTGTGAGGAACAGGAGAAGGCAGTTAGGTTTAATTCTTCGGAATTTCTAACCGCATAGCTTAATTGTGCCTTTATGAATTAACAACCGGCAAAGTGCGTAAACTGTGGAAATTCAGAAACGTCAATTCGGCGCATAACTTGATTTTGGTAGAAGAGTTTACTGCTCACTTTAATTTCTGAATAATATTAGTAATGTGCTGAACGATGATGACAGCAGTGAAGTTTAATAGAACAATAAGTTATGAGAACGTTGACGTCATATTGTCGCGGTGATGGCACAGTTCCTTCCTGACAAGGTGAACTGAAACGGATGACGTAGGCATAGCGTATCGTTAGTGTTTTTACCTTGAGCACAATATTAAGTAAAATAAAGATGACTTGAGCACAACGTCAGCGACACAGTAACAGTCGATATAATAACAGAGCTACTAAGTTTTTAATTGGCAACCAGCCTGTATGCCATAAGTAAGTTGAAAGAAAGGACCACTCGCATCCTTGGCAAGAAGGAGCGGAATGGCACAGGGCACATCACTGTATTCAGAATTGGTCACAATTTAGATCGTATGACTTGTTTATTTCTATTAATAAGACTTTTCATTTAATATTAAAACTCTTACTTCGCGGTCGTAGTGAAGCTGATCGCGACAGCTTTCTTAATTCTTTCCATTTTGCTCTTTTAAGGACTTCCTTTTCAGAAACTATCCCAAAAGGGGATGATGAAGATCCCGGAGAAAATTCTACTGCCGAAGGTTCTCCTATAGGTGCGTCACTGTAGTAGAAAATTCGTATAATCGTAGGTTACTGCGTTTATGCTTTATTTGCAAAGCAAAGCATTTGTCCAGTTGCGTGCCGTCTACTTTTAAGAATTAGTTTAGTCAACAAATGCTGATGTTTGTGACAGATTCCTTAATTCAATGTCCTTTCCTCTTTTTTATCATTTCCTATATATCATATTTTCTCAATCTGTCCAAGAATTCGCTTCTCATTTTTTGAGCAACTATTTCAGTCAACGGTGCGAAAAATGAAGCGAGCTCGTTCGACGTAGACGCGAATACCAAAGCGCCAACTACCGGTGAGTCCATTTCTTATTGTGCACAGATTTAAACTGACAATTTGTTTACCTGCTTAGCATTTAACCAGGTCAGTTCATGGTTTTGTCATCTTTAATTTTAAGCTAATAAAGTGGCCAGCTGTAAGTTTCTTAAAGTCCAATATCTTAAGTTTGGGAAGGTTGTCAGCAGCAGATTTTGCCAAAAATGTTTTTCATCCAAACAGTGCCACTAAATGCGAATGTAGTTGCCTATTCACTGTCTATTTTTATCTGTTTTTGTTTTCAGCTTATGTTCTGTTGTTTATCATGTTATTTTCTTCCATTGTAATGCCCGTCGTTAAGGCAGATCCAAGCTAGAAGATTAATGAGATGTCACTTTGCAGCATCGTGCCTTTGTGATAACGGCGATCAAAATACTGCTAGCGCCTATCCCTTTACCGCGGTTGGCAGTAAGGATATGTTGGATGTAGAAACCTTCCAAAGAAAAACATTGTTTTCACGGCATAGCATATATGGGAGACCGTCTCTCGCAAGATATGCTACGTGTTCAACTACCGCGGACGTCCTGACAGGCTGATCTATGTTGAAAATTAGGTGAAGAGTTGTATGTCCCCACGGGTAGTGATACGTCCACCTGGTTTCTAGCATCCTACAAGGTGATCGCGGAATCTGTGAGTCACAGAGCTTTTGGCCGTTTCATCTATGCCTGAAGTTGAGCAATTGCATTTTATTTCATATACCCCCTGCCGATGTTCTAGTGGTATTTAGATCAACAAGATACGAGCGTAGCTTAGGAGCAGCCAGTTGGTTCTCTCCTATACCCACGTGGTAAGGCAAAACGAGTGATATCCCACCAGAAGGGACCAATGCGTTGGCTGTCTGTGACGACGCTGTGTGATAGTGTTCCCATTTTTATGAAACGAAGTAGCATGCTTGACAGTCTTCAGTGACGTATTATAAACATTTTGGGTACTTTCAAACATAATGGAAATAGTTGCGTTGTGTACCCCTGCAGGAGGTGAACACTCCGTGCAGCAGTCATTTTCTTGTTCGTATTTGTTTGAAGTCAAAGAGCGCGTATTGACCGTTGACTTAGTCTACTAGTGCTAATAATATAATGAAAGCTTTCGGCGTGGCTTAAAATCTAACATTCATCTCTTTTTTCTTTTTCAGAACCAACACATTATGTTATGCTAATGATGAAGTTATGGAAAATGAGATGCGCAATGCATGAATGCGATTTTTGCTTTGTGTGCGATGGTAGTAGAATCTATTTGCATAAATCCGTCGTTTCTGCTAGCAGTGATTACTTGCATCAAATTTCCTGCGTCAGAGACGAATTGGAAGTAGACGGTATTGCTTCGTCGGCTGTTGAAAGTGCTGTTTATTGGATGTATCATGGAAAGGTGAACCTCTCTTGGTAAGCAGACGCGGCAACATGCTTTCTGAGAGGACGTCATTATGTCATATTGTTTACGCAAGCTGCTATTGCAGTTAAGTTTTCTTTTTATTAGCACTTTGAAAACCTTGTGCATTCACTGCCACAAAGTCCTAAGATTGTTCTACTCTCTGCAGATAGGCGTTCTTCAATTTTACTTTGGTTTTAACAAGCTTAATTTGTCGACTGACTAGCATCGCGTCAGATTATTAAGCGTGAAACAAAGCTGTAACAAAAGGCTGTTCCTGCGTTGATCACTGTATCTTTTAGCGAATTCTTTGAAGACATATGCATTTTTGCCGAAAGGTATAGAGTCGATTTATTGCTTGAGGAAATTCGAAGATTTTTAACTTCGACAATGCAGCTGGAAAATGTCATCGAACGTTTGTTGCTCGTCAGTCGATTGACGAACGAAGAAATCAAAGAAGTGGTTGTAAAGTTTTTTAAAAATAACAAAGACCAAATATTGGCAAGCGAAGCGTGGGAAGAATTCAGCTCTCTTCACCGAGTTGAAGCCTTTGGTGCCTTAGTTGCCGTTTCGGCTTTACACAATGATTAAGAACAAGTTCCTCCTTACGACAGTTTTTTCCACTTTTGATAACGGAGCGTTGAGGAAAGAGGGCCCCCTTCATTCTTCTACGTCGGAACAGGTTCCCGAAGATTGCTACACCGCGTACGATTTTCTTAAACCTCTGACCTTTGTTCTTGTTTGTGCCTTCTACTGTATTTTTCTCTGTTAGTTTTTCTATATTTTACTGTGTACCAACGCGTTGCTACGGTATGGTTAAGAAAGTGCTTTTCTGATTCTTCTAACGTAGCTTGTGCGACGCTATGCAATGGAAATTTCCCTATAGCTATCTGCAGACAAGACCACTTAGTGCAATGATCAGTTTCTAGTAACGTTGCTGGCAAGCTTCACCAAGATAACAACACAGGTGGCCTACAAGAGCTTCTGGGGAACCCACGCCGAACAAAAAGCACGGGTTGTTTTACGTTCGTCCCCGGAATTTGTCCACCCGCGGCAGCGCTCCCCCCGTTGTGTCACAGCATTGTGATGATTGATAATCGGGTTACTGATGACCCGTGATGGCGCGGCCCAAGAAGCCATTGAACTGTGGTGGCTCTATTCTATTTTGCAGACCGATCACCTGGCGGCTTTTGTTTTAGCGTCTACACTGAGCCGACCGTGCGCAGTCTGCTTGATCAACAGGTAATCTCTGGAAAAGGCGGACTGTACGCAGTGACAGTTTTTCTAATTTTCAGTTTACTCGGAAAAAGTGCAGCCAACGTTTCGGTTGTTTAGTTTTGGTTTAGGCAGCCTACAGAAACTGCTTTGGCGAATTTTCGTTTAACGCAGAGCAGCAATGAGCAACAGGAAGAATAAAAATGGTTTAATGTGCTGATATACGGTGCGATAAGCAAGACACACTGGGAACAGTCGAACATATACACTGGGAAATACGTATTTGAATGTTGGGTGTCTTGTAACGGGATGGTTGGTTTTCATGTTTTTTGATCTTACACGGCTTTTTCCCGTTCTGTGTTCGTGCAAAATACCTGTAACTAAACTAAACAACCGCTCAGCCAGTGACTGGACGAGTGATTTATTAGGTAAGGAACGGTAAATTGTACTAACGTATCAGATCGAAGCTTTCGGAACGCTGCTTGTTCCGCCGTCAGCGAGTTAGGGGTTCCGCTCTCCCCTAACTCGCTGTACAAACACACAACGGGAAAAAAGCCGTGGAAGATCAAAAAAGATGAAAGTGGAAGAAAGACATGAATAGACAACGGAAAATATATACAGGGTAATCACTCGTGCGGCCAGTACGCGGCAATCTCGTGCAGGATATTTTCGAATACATCTTCACCGGGTTGCAG
>KN538393.1:950637-975313 GCA_000797535.1 Trichuris suis | reverse complement strand
GCTTATTATGGGAAAATGAGATCGCAATGTATGATAGGCATAACACGAACGTGCTTGAAGTTCACATGACGATAGCCCATGATCTGAAGAATCGATTAAGGAGATCAAATAGTTAACATCTCGGTAATTCGATTTCCGGCCAAGATCGTCCATTTCAGTGATGCAAATACTGTGGTTCACTGACAAGAGAAAAGAATCCCTTTCGTACAAGCGTGCAGTTTCACAGGTTCGCCGCAGGACAAGCAACCTCAATTATCGGTTGGAAAAAACCTTCAGGAGAAAACTATCTACAATAAAGAAATTATTTCGGTCAATCTTATCTGCACGTGGCCATGTGTCCCTCTATCATTTCTTCCGTTTTTCCATTACTTTGTCACAATTGCAATATTGTTTCTCATTTTGCTTTTTGTTTATCAGTTCTCGCTACAGTTGCCGACAGTCGAACGACTTGAAGAAAGGTCCATCCGCCACAAGCTAATCATCTGAGCATTGATTACCTCGTTCATCAGCAGATGTTATGGCGTTTATCGATAGAAACGCCATAACATCCGCTGCGACAAATGTTTGGCTGATTGCCAAGAATTCAAAAAAGACCGACGCCATAGAACTTGTTTGCGCACCTCTCAACAGCTGCTCATGTAGACTTGGCACAAAGGAACAGCGAGAAATTAGGGCACCAATGTGAACCTTGAGTCAGACCCCCTTGGGGCGACGCCATTAGAACAATGCAACACTTTGACCTTTACCGATTTTCCCGTCGACCAGCTGCCCTCCTTCCTTAGGAACAAAGGCAATAACAGCGATTACAGAGACATATTTTCTCCGTTGAACAGGAAATCTACCTATGTACTTGACGAGTATGCGTTCATTTTTATCGATCGCTGCTGGCCGCCTTGGGTCAACCAGCGTCCAATAGCATTGCAGCAAAGTTAACGGCTAGTCTGCTCTGCCTTAGTTAAGTCAGTTTAGTGGTTGTCCGTGGTCGAGTTCAGCTGTTGTGAAATCTCTTCTCTGTTGTCATGGCACGCACAAAGCAAACTGCACGAAAGAGCACTGGTGGTAAAGCTCCGCGGAAGCAACTTGCAACGAAAGCAGCTCGCAAGTCAGCCCCTTCCGTTGGCGCGGTTAAGAAGGCGCATCGATACCGTCCCGGAACCGTTGCTTTACGAGAGATCCGTCGTTACCAAAAAAGCACCGAGTTGTTGATGCGAAGACTTCCCTTCCAGCGACTGGTTCGTGAGATTGCTCAAGATTTCAAGGCCGATCTCCGTTTTCAAATGTCAGCTGTATTGGCTTTGCAAGAAGCGACTGAAGCGTACATGGTTGGCCTTTTTGAGGACACAAACTTGTGCGCCATTCATGCACGCCGGGTAACAATTATGGCAAAGGACATCCAGTTGGCTCGGCGGATCCGCGGAGAACGTGCTTAAGGAGGCAAAAGCCTCCTTATTTTGAACCAAAACGGCCCTTTTCAGGGCCACTAAACACTTGTGCCTGCGGCGGCGGCGGCGCAGTTTACAAAAGCAGTAAAGTGCGGTGCAACAAAAGCTGTGGTGATATAGAGTTCAGCTTAACATATAATGCCTCATTAAAATGACATGCGTGGAGTATGCCCGTCAGTTGCAGCTGTGTGCGCTCATGCGAATACTTAGTGCCGAACTTGTTTTTTGACAAAAAAATTTCAAGTCTGTATAACGCTAACGATAGGGTAATGTGCATTCCAAATGCTTCGTTTTGTTTGTCCATTTTGGGTTACGATTCCCGGAGCCCCGTAAGAAGCAACGGTAGCTCACTGAATGCAGGTACTTACCCGAAAAAGGGCTGGCCATCTTGTTCTATTTTTATTGTCAAGCATGAAAGCCACCCTATTCCGCCCTTACGTAACTCTAAGCCGAAATATAATCCTTATGTTCAGCTTTAAACCTAGGTAAGCGCTAAACAGATAGTTTGCAAACGTGCAATAAGACGGTGGTGGGTTGTGGTAGGTTCTTTTTGTCGGCTGTCGTATTCTACCCTTACGGAACGTAAGTCCAAATTTAAGCCCAAGGTTTAGGCGTAGAGCTCGCTGAAGGGGATCCAGGTTGGCCGTTGTGTCCAGCCAAGTCGAAGAGGTCGACCGTCCGTTTTCGCGGCCGTACCCTGGGTCTTCGTCCGCGTGCGCCACCGGCTGAGTTGGGAAGCATTTTGAAGGACAACCAAAGCCACTGGCCATTATCGAACGTGAAAAAGAAGCAAATAAACCAGTAAGGAAGGGACAGCGCCGTAGCCCGGTTGTTGCAGCTTTTAAGAAGTTCGTCTCTTTCAGAGAGGGACAGAACTTATGATTCAGCGAGCAGTGCAGGATATCCTACAGCGTCTCGGCAAGCCACGCCTCTGCTTTATGCCTGTGGCCTTTGAAGCGTTCACGGATGAATTGATGGAGAAGCTCAGCTTGGTTGCTTACATGTCAGCAGAGCAACAATCACGGCTCCTGTCGTTGAGCCGGCGCTTCATCTTCGCGGCGAGCAGAACCAAGCACTTTGCCAGGGATTCGTGGATCAGTGACAGGGTCCTGCAGCCAGCTAGTGGAACGTGGGACAAAATCCCCTACCTCTTACGTGGAATCGTGGACGCAGTGGGGGTAGCCCGCGATAGCTTCCTTCCCCATGCCCACTCATCGAAGCGCTCATCAGTGGAGTCTAAGTCTATCCCTCAGCTGGATGTGCATGACGTTCAACGAGAGGTGTTAATGGATAACCGACTGTTTCAAGTGTCGCACACGTTTCGTGCCGCAAAAGATGGAGAAAAGATAATAGCTGTTGACAGCAGAGTTTCAGTGCGAAGGCACTGGTCTCGCGTTTTATCAACGTGTTCCAAAAAACATGGCGGTGCTCGTCGGTGGTTGCCGCAAATTTTAAAGTAAAATTATTCAGTCGCTACCAGCGATAACGTAAGCACAGAGTTCGACATAACTTTCGTCAATCGTACCGAGAAAGTAAACAACGCTCATGACGAAGCGGACAGGCACGCTTTCTATTCAGTTGCATCCAATGTCTCCCTAATCCTTAATGCTGACTAAAATATCAGATCTCCCGTACAAACGGCAACCAGTTAACCAAGCGTACAGCGCTTCCAAACTATCCTGCTGACCAAAATTCTCCTCTACTTTAATATAAGATTAAGTTCTTAGGCCCTTTCCACTCTACAGCCGCTTCAATACGTTGCGGCGATTACTCAATGTACTTCTGCCAGTGCTGCTGCCGCCGCCGCAACGCAGGTTGCAGTTGAAGGCATTTGGTGGCCCTGAAAAGGGCCGTTTGGGGTCAAAAAAGGAAGCAAAAAGCCTCCTTAGGCTCGTTCTCCGCGAATACGCCGCGCCAGCTGGATATCCTTTGCCATAATAGTCACCCGACGAGCATGGATGGCGCACAAGTTCGTGTCTTCAAACAAGCCAACCATGTATGCTTCTGTCGCTTCTTGCAAAGCCAATACGGCTGACATTTGAAAACGGAGGTCGGCTTTGAAATCTTGGGCAATTTCACGAACCAGCCGTTGGAAGGGAAGCCTCCGTATCAACAGCTCGGTGCTTTTCTGATAGCGACGAATCTCTCGTAAGGCAACTGTTCCCGGACGGTACCGATGCGCCTTCTTAACCGCGCCAACAGAAGGTGCTGACTTGCGAGCTGCTTTCGTTGCAAGTTGCTTCCGCGGTGCTTTACCGCCCGTGCTCTTCCGCGCAGTTTGCTTAGTCCGTGCCATCACGACAAGTACAAGGCCAGAACACAAAACCAACCTTCCCGATCAGCGTACAATCGCAACACTGATTCGAAATAACACAGAGTAGGCTTGGCGTTAACTTCGCTGAAATCCTATTGGATAACAGCGCGGCAAGCATCGATTCGCTTACTCACCAAATGCGTGGGCAGACACTTTCTGTTAAACTGCACAAATGTCTCCCTAATCGCTGTCGTGGCCTTTGTTCTTAAGGAAGGAGGGGTGCTGTCTGATTGGAAACTGGTCAACGTCAAATGTATGGATGGGTTCCATTGTTCAGTGGCCTCTGCGCGAGCATTCCTAGCTTATGGTCAACATTAGTGCAATAACTGTTCCTGCTCCTCTGTCCCAGCCAGACGTCTGGAAACAATCCTTTGGCGTCGCTGTTTTTAAATTCCTGGCAACGAGCCAAGCATCTGTCATCTGTCGCGAATGCCACCGCGTTTATCGATCAACGAATTAATGAATGCACGGTTGGTTGGTTGGTGGTGCGTCACATTTCCTGAGATAGTTCTACCCACTGGTTAGGTTTACCGAGGGCTTATAAACAAAACAGACATAAGAATCCAAATCCCAGTTGCAACAAAGTACTGTCCGACCTTGGAGGAGACGAAGTCGAGCAAGACCATTTCCGATAGTACGACACAAACAATCGTGCTAATCCATTTCAAACAGAACTTCGGGTCTCTGAATTAATACAATGTAAAGAGTTATTGTTTTGGTTCCGTGCAAGTCTTTCGAAGAAAAACCGGACACGCTTTTCAAAATCCTTTGAACGGACGTGTCGTGTATGTTTGCTACTGCTGCTGCTGTCACCGCTGGCTATATTTCTGTTACGTTCCACCGTATTGCAGTTTTGGCGCACTTTCTTACATGTTAGGATACTTTCAAAATTTGTAATTGAAAATTTGATTTCTAGCTGGATAAAATTTCATGCCGTGCGGAAGTACGGCGAAACGTAGAATTTCACCTCAGAAAAGGACAGAAGCGGAGCTTTCAGAACTTATTCCGTCTTCAAAGCTAAACTGTGGATAATATGCAACTATGAACGGTGGACGTAAGGCAGGCAAACTTTAAAAAGCCCATCTTTTTTCCTGCACATACTCGTGACGACGGCATAGCGATTCACCTTTGCCCG
This sequence comes from Trichuris suis, assembly GCA_000797535.1. Classification (NCBI taxonomy): domain Eukaryota; kingdom Metazoa; phylum Nematoda; class Enoplea; order Trichinellida; family Trichuridae; genus Trichuris; species Trichuris suis. The sequence continues at coordinate 970,422 of KN538393.1, read as the reverse complement.
TCATTGCTTTTAATAGTTAGATGGAAACAAAATTAAGCAAACGAAAGGACAAAGCCATCCACCGAAGCTAAAGCCAACGTCATAATAAACGCACTGATGTAGCAAACGCAACTGTGAAGGTAAGTAATGACCTCGAACTCCATGAATGTACCCTGCGAAATATTTTAACGCATGGAGATATACTGATCTTCAATGATGGCTTTCCCGTTGTCGTAATTAAACTACACAAGTGCCCTACCAGGGAATGAATGAGCAAATCGATAGAGAAAATGCAAGACAATTTTTTCGTATGTTTCGGAAGTGCTCTTGTTTTATCGTCAGCTATGTTGGACAGCCTGCTAATTTGCTGAGCTTCAGATAAAGGCAGCTGGTCAGACGTCTGCAAACACGGCGTCTAGTGGCGTCTGCATTTGTTTGAATTCTTGGCAAGAAGCCAAGTGTCGGTGCTGCTAATGCAGTAAATTATAAAGAACGAAGGATTGGTGGTTAAGTTGATCTTCACTCTTCGACGTAATGTAACAACAGATACCTCAACAGCAGTTTCGAGTTGAAACAATTTTTAAAAATAAAGTAGTGCAGCACAGTACTGTTAATTGTAGAGGAAGGGCGACTTCAATGATTCCGTCTTTCAGAAAAGAATAATGCTGAGTTAGCTGACATCGGTCGATAAAGTTACATTTTGCGTTGGAGTGATACATAGCCCTTCCGGCACTCGAAGATAGATAACAAGCCAACAAATTCTCCGAGGCGGTCTTTTTTGGAATTGCCGCATTATTAGAAATAGATCAGAAAAGCTATCGTAAAAGGAGGACATTGGAAAACGATTCCAAAGTTCAGCTGACGCTCGCAGAACTACACAGACGACAAAGGCGGTCGTTCAAATTCAGACAGTTGCCTGCTTAACTTGGCCCAGTGCCAGTGCGTGCGGAAGCCAACCGAATGATTGGCCAGCATGTTACGCGAACACTCCATTCTGCAGCAACAACGAAGTGCCATGAAATTAAGGTGCAAACATAGGCCAATCTGTGGTACACAGGGATCTCGAAAATTTATTTAACTCACTATATATAGAATGAATTTACGTGCACTCGTATAACTGACTGTAGAATTCCAATGCATATCCAACTTCACTTTGCATGGGCGCATCGAAAATTTTGGGGCCTTTTTCCTTCATTAGCGCAAAGCTCGTCACTCTATATTTCATGATTAGCTGACTTCCTTTGTCTTAATCTACTGCCTACTTATAAGAATAGGTTCGGTTGGACAAGAATTCCGTTGCTCCAGCAGTCTGAACCTGCGTTCGACTAGCGGCTTACCATTTTCTTGCGCAATGTTTTTCGAACCTTTCTGACTTCTTATTTAAGAACATTTCGGTAACTTCGGTTAGTTGCTTTAGTGTTGTTTACTCCGTATTTGCTTTTGTTCAACTGGCTCTACGCTTTAGGTTCAATATGATCTAGCATTTGCCAACACTGCATTGCTTGCTAAGCTGTTGCCATTGCCTTAGAAAACAAGTCCGGTAAATACTATGAAAACTTCAGTACGTTTTTGATGTTAAACTTTGGAATTGACAATGTTGGGTTTTGTTGAAATTTCATGATGGCTATTCAACTGTAAGAAAGTTAGTACTAGTTCGTGTAGATTTGCTCTTGAACGAGTTAATGCCTGTAAAGGTATTCAACTGTGTTACTTCAAATTTAGTAGTTCTAGTTCACGCAATGCTTATGTTCGTGTTCTGTCATGACTACGTTTTTACTTGACCTTGAAAGTCGGAAATTGCCAAAGTTACGTGCTCTGCCTTTCTAAAACATTAAATCATTGAGTTACCAAGTTAGCTATACTGCGCAGGACGTTCTTTACCTCAATCACAGTTTGCTTTGCTAGTCCGTTCCAATAAGTGTTGTTAAATTTAGTTTTATCGCATTCATTTCTGATTTTGCCTTTGGCGCGGCACTGATGGACAATCGAAAAGAAGTGCTCGAAGAAGAGTTAAAAGTGCGTATCTTCACTACCTGTTTGGATTGCCTTTATGATTAATTTATTTTGTAGACATTACGACTGGCAGTTGCTCAGAAGAAGCAAGAATTATCGAAAATAGAGCGGATAAATGAACAACTCCTAAAAACCTTTTGTGAAGAGAACAATGACCTCGGTGCTGACATTGCACAAATGGTATATGATTTTCTGCAGTGGTCATAGTGGTACTGTTTGTGCATGAATTGTAACCTTCTTTTGGTGTACCGCGTTCAGTTATTTTCTTATCCTTTTGTGAACATTTAGTTCTTTATAAAGGCATATTGTAGTTTCGTTCCGCTTCACCAAACAGTTTGGTTTCCCTTATCGGTAATCAGTGTGCCCGTGATCGCGATATAAGAATTACCAAGCGATGCCAGAATGTTTTATCAGGAAAAAACAAATACTACTGAACTTACCAGGCTGTACGATGCGTATTGTCTAGTAGGTTCGAAGCTTATGTTATGCGATTATACCCGTATTCCGTATCGATAAGGAAAATCTGTCATTCCGTGACCTTTTTTCGAATACAAGAAAAAATTTCAATATTTTGTTTATCTGTAATTTCGCCGTATTTTTGGCATGCACCTTAAGAAACTTTCTGTCAGCGTGATCTTTTCAGGAATGCGTAGCTTGTGTAGTGCAGCTGCGAACGTCCTACCGCAATTATGTTTAATCCGTTAATTTAAAGAATTTCTCCGTCTTCCATCACGTTAATACTGCTGTACACTCTCGTGAGGTGCCTGTAAATTTAAATCTGAATTCATGGAAGCACACAATGTTCAAAAGTGATTTGCTGTTTGCGTATAGTGCTTCTACGTCACACGTCCATAAATTCGTACGCGTAAGGTGGAGAGGTTAGCTAACCGTTAGAGAATCTTATACTGAGTTCTTTCTGTCGCTGCTTCATGTTTATGAGTTAATACGGTCGGTGTGACACTTATTTCCGTGCCCAACTCACTTAATTGCCATTCGCGGTGTTATACGACAAAGCGTTCTAGAGCAGATCGTTGCGTACAGTTTCTCTTGGCGTCTCACTGAAAGAAGAACTGCGTGCATCTTCCAAATGTCCAGTTGTTGTTGAAAACGAGCCACGGTTATGTACATATGACGAAACGTTAGTGTTTGGCGTAAAAATAAGAAACAAAGAAAAGTAAGTGACAATCACTCTAGTTTATATTTGAATTTATGAATAATCATGTACATATATACTAACGTTTCAATTTTTTCTCTATTGCAGTTTTATTACTGCTGGGCGCCTTGAATTTTTCTGTTGCTTCAAATTTGTTTGTATCTTTTAAGAATTGTTGCCGAAATTTGCGGTTCATTGCTGTGGAGTGATGGCAGCGATATTTACTGCGATGGAACATCGCAGCTGCTTTCCTTCATCGGCGATGGCAGAGCATCTCTTGGCGAGTGCAGGGCGATTGCTGAACGCTCATACATGAGGTAATTGAAGCTTTTAAAGCTTCACTAGGCTTGAAACTGTGTTGCTGCGATTTAATGACTCATAATACTGTGTACTTGTTAACTTGCACTTTTTCACTGTCGCTTCTGTTGAAGGCCGAACGAATCTGCCTATTTACTGGTCTGCTCTTCCCTGCCATCAGGGCAGTGTCGTCTGCGTTTATTTCTTCAAGCCAAATCCAGCTCCAATACACAGCTATCTTCCGTGTTCGAGTTTTGCTCTCATCTGCAGCCTGACCACTGGACAAGCTGGAATGGCTTATTGGCAGTAGCTGATTTCGATGTCCGCACAACTATGGATATCCGATGGGACGAGCAGGAATGGCAAGCAGCCGACGCATGGTGGCATGCTCTCGTCATACATGCTGCTTGCAAAAAAATGATAATCCGAATTGAAGGCACTGTTGAACGTACTTCTTCTGGCCACCGATAATGTTCTAAGCAAGTCGTTTAAATTTCTTTTTTATTTAGAAGTGCCTCCAGACCGTCTCTTATGCAATCGGTGTCCATCTGGCTTATTCCGGTGCAATCTTCCCGCCTTGCGAACTCTACTGATTCAGTACATTCCTTCGAAACCCCCCTTTCTGGTAGTTTATGATAGGTATACTTCTTATTGACTTCACTGCACAAAATGGAGTAGTTTCATTGTATAGGTCGTCACAGAAGCTTCAGCAATATTTTGAGGTTTTGGCAGAAGCCATGCAAATTACCGAATGCAGAAAGTTTACCGTTGAGGCGGAGTTGGAGGACGTGCAGGAAATGTTGAATGGGTCGCTATCAGTTTGCAAGCGCGATATGGCAGCAATAGTTGATTCTAACGATACTGAATCGTTACAACGCCTTCGTGACCTGCACATTAGTGCTACCAGAATTTCTTACTGCCTTGCTCACCTGCAGGCGAATGAGATCGTTTAGAAAGTGGCTTGATCGTTTGCGATCCATTTCTGCTTTAAGAGGTCATCTCTTTTGGTATGATGTGCATAATTGACCTGCAAAGCTGATTATTGGAGGTTTGAGAAAGCTTCGCCATCATGAATGGAGTCAAAATGAAGCCAAGCTTAAGGAGGATTGTGCGCACATGCAACGGAGCTTCGCATTTACTTTTTCGGTGAAACCTGTTGCTACGCTAAGTGCATGGATTGTTTTACGGACGCTGAAATGGTAGAATATTCAACTATACGCCAGAATTAATATAGGAAATATCCGATTGGAATTTTTAAATGTGCATCCAATCTGTCTTCTATAATTGAAGCCACATACGCCTTCGGGTAGCCTTTACTTTGAAGCATTATCGAAGCAACAGGGAGCGTAAGAGCTCTAGCAAACATCGTAGTCCCTCTTTTCGCAAAGATGGCATGCTGAGAAGTTATGAATGCGTCAGTTTTCGATACAGGTTCGTTTTTAGTCTGCTTCCTTCCCCTAGTACCAACAGGTCCGGAAATGGAAGTAGGTTCATAGTGAGCTTCACCTAGACTGAAAAGAAGTCGTTTAGGTGTTCCAGGAGAACTTCCTTGCCCACTTCAACAATCGCGAAGATATCATCCAATATCTGTAGAAAAGTGTTGGAGTCATCAGATTGTCAATGCTGTCGGTTTGTCCTCCAGATGTTCCATGAATATCTCTGTCAGGGTAGAAGGCAGCAGACTGCCCATTGGCGCTCTATTCTTCTGCAGGAAGAAAGCATCCTGGAAGCTGAGGAAGTATTAGTTCTAGTTTCTTTCTTGCGTGCAGAAGGTGACTAACTTCACAATGTGCAAAGTGCTTCCGCTTAGTTATCTGGTCTAAAGTCTTGTATGAGTCTAGCAACTGTTGAAGCACAGTGGTCACACGATGCATAGGAATGCCTGTAAAGAGATCTTTAACATCTAATCTCACTGCGAGGTCGTTTGGGGAGACCTTAAGTGACTTTCTTGCTGTGCAAGCATCTTTGTGGCTTGAAATACAGGTTGCCGGATATCACGTCAAGGTTGTTTTATGCCCTTGAGATACTAACAAAGTTGTTGTGTAACGCTGATCCCTGTGAGGATAAAGATAGCCCCTGGAGAGAATTGAACTCTCGACCCCTGGTTTACAAGACCAGTGCTCTAACCACTGAGCTACAGAGGCTTGGGAAGTAGAGACGTCCAAGCACTGCGGTTGGAATCCAAACATTCAGTGGAAAGTGTATGCGTATAGGACAGGTTATAAATTGGAAGATGGATACATACTAGATACCAGCGTACAAGAAGGAAATCACTGTCTTTGCCCTAATTCAGTTACTGATAAATTTTAGTAGTAAGCAGTCATGGCGTAAGATGATTTTAAGATTATCTGAAGTAACAAGTGCAAGATCAATAACAAGCGTAGTCTGCTAAACTATATATTAAATTAGCTTTCTCAGCGGAAGCATGTGATCGTCTCGAGTCCAGACTGGCCAGACACTTAGAAAAGCAAATGAGGGATGCAACTTAGTGTAATTTTACCAAAACCGCTGAAAGTTAAAGCCCAAGTTAAATTTTTAGAACCTAATTACAGTGGGAAGCTTTTTTACTGAAATTCCTATACCAACGGAATGCAGTCAATTGATTACTAACACTTTAAGCCATTAAGGAGGGACATCGGCGCCGTGAGCTACGGAATAACCTCCGCGGGATCTCTGCGTTGGTACGAAAAGTTTCTATGAACGATACTGCATTTGCATCTGCAGCTTCGTGGCGTAGTCAATCAACGAGTTACATCGTAGACATTAAGACTCTTAGAATCATGGAAACGAAGTGTAGTTCGGTCACATCAATAAACAAAAGGAGATTTCAATCTTGATTACTCCTTGGCTTTTAAGCGGATTATTAATAATAAGCAGCAGTTAGCCACAGACGTAGATCAGTTGTGTCGTCTGCTTCCACAGATTAGAGCATTCTTTGGCTGCATTCAACTTCCATGGATCATTCTAATAGGGCTACAAGTGCATGGTACAAATAAGACTTCCCAAAAGAGTTGATGAATTGTCGAATGTACATTAAAATAAAGTGTCAGTGAAAATAAGTTCTGCGCGAAGCAACACGCTTACGCGACGAACAGCGAATGGCGGACCTCATTTCCTTATGGAAATTTTCATATAACTATTCACTTACAAACTGTTTACTTCATAAAATTCACCCAACATCAGGAGCTAATATTCGATTCACGATCTCATGTACACGAAGGGCGCTCTCCAACTCTGACTGCGCGTGTTTCTTAATCTGCTAACTCTACAATGAAATAAATAGAATGTGAATATACAAATCTGCTCTTCAATTTTAACGGCAGGCTGTTGCACCCATGAGTCATATTAATACTTTCTTAATTCGTTCGGTATATTTACGCTACGCTCCTTAAAAAACATGGAAGAAGGAGGCGAGGTTCCACTGAGATTTGAACTCGGATTGCTGGATTCAAAGTCCAGAGTGCTAACCGTTACACCATGGAACCGTGGAGAAACCTTCGTTGACATAGAAGTATGGAAAGTGGCAGGAAATTATGGGATAAAGACAATTAGAGCAATTGAATTCACTGTCAAGATGCTTGATATAATGCGCACATTTGCTTTTATAATACAGCTGCATACGTGTGTTAAGGAGCATCGAGTCAGTGTAGTCATTCGTCTGACTCTGCTCAATTGCTGCTGTAAATTTCCGCGGAGAAATCAATACATCTTCTGATAGCATCTTAGTGAACCCACTTTTCTCAAGTAAGCAATTTAGCAGCCGTTGTTACTGCTTGAAAAAACGCAAATGAGACACAAACGAGTTCAAATTTTGAAAAATATGAGTGCTGCATCAGAGCACAGAAGTATGACTTCATAAAGGATGCACTGATCTTCACTGGTTTGTATGGAAGCAACCCGTTTCTCGCAAGATTTATGGGCGCAGCTTTCAAGATTCTCCTCGGCTTGTCTTCAGAGCAAAACAGGGAACAAAAGAGGAAAACAATAGTGAGCGGGGCTTCAGCTATGATGTCTGTAGATTACAGGGACAGCTTGGGATGCTATGTCATTGAAACTTTTCACTGGTGGTCTAACGCGATTCTTGTTTTCTATCTTTCTGCCCTTTACTTGAAATTTGCGTACAGTGCGACTTACCAGTTTAAACTATTTATTGTCAAGCTACCCTGTCGTGCGGTTAGGTGAATTTTCGTTCTTTTCGATTGATTGCTTCTCTAACAGGAAAGATAGTTCTCAATGACTGGATGGCCGAGTGGTCCAAGGCGCTACGTTAAGGCCGCAGTCTACTCCGGTGGGCGTGGGTTCGAATCCCACTCCAGTCAAAGCGATATTACTTGTTTCGAATAACCAAAATTTTAAGCAGTTTAATATAATGAGATGGCTTCCTCACTTTAAGACTTACTACAAGTAAGGAACATTCAGAATGCGTAAACATTTCTACCCTCTATCACAGCAATGATCAGCTGATTCCCATGACTTGCTGGCACAAGTGAAAAGCACATTCCTCGGGCAGGCAGAGGCGACAAGACAAAAACTGCTTCCTAATCGTATACAAACGGAAATTTTATCAATACAGTCATTTCTCTGCCCAAACAAGCTTTATGTCAATGGAACATGTTAGGTGGTTGGAAAGGTTTTGGGCATTAAGCGAGCGCACGAACAATTTATACTTCCCAACCATTTCCTTGCAACCTGCTTTTTCTCTTCAAGCAAACATCTCTCCGCCGCCCTCTAGCGACGGGTAGTTTTTCCACGCAAGCAAGTAGGAGCTGAAAATTAAGAAAACGAATTTTGTCGGTTTCCCGCAACATCGTCTGAAGAATGCAGGTTCCTTTCGGGCAAGTATGCCGCCAACCTATTGTGCCCTTACTGATGAGCAAGTTGGCTATCCTCTTTTGCTTTACCTAAGCCTAGGCCAAAACGTAAGCCTTATGTTTAGGCTTACACTTGCGTAAGGGCAGACGAGGATGGCCGGCAAATTTACAGTATGACGGTGGGGACGCAAAACCGACTAGGTCCACGAAAACTTATCTCGTTATCAATATCAGTTAAGGAAAGCGTACTCTGCATTAAACTGTCTGCGTTCACACGCAGAAGTTTCTTAAAATCATTCGGTGGAAGAGTAAACATGAACTGCTCTGATGATGAGCTCGCTTGGGAAAGACTTATCGGAAAAGCAGGTACATTATGACGACGCACCGAAGAAAAATGAATTGCGACGCTGAATAATCAACAAACATGAGTTTACTTCAGCCTGTACGTTTGTAAGACAGAAGCACCTAAAATAATTTGCAATAAACGGTGCTAATAACTCATCAAGCAAGCAATGGCACGTCCGCAATAGGCTGCTACTGTGAAGCTTGTGTTGCATAGTAACGCATATTTTCTCAGCTTCTTCAGGTTTACTAATACGCTTTTTTCCATTAATTTCATACCTCCTAATGGTACCTGTACATTCATTTTCAAGAAACGTACGGGTTTGCCACCGTTGTGGATAGCATTTTTGGAGGGTCTTGTCGGTTATGGGTTTCATCAACTGAGAAATGCAGGTTCCTTTCTGTTAACAGTGCGGCCATCCTATTTTGCGCTTACTATTGAGCATACCGACTATCCCGTTCTGTTCTTTCCTGAAACTAAACCAAAATATAAGAGTTTGGGCTCAAGCTTACGGCTTGGGTAGACCAGGATGGCCGGCAAACTTACAGTATGACGGTGTGGCGCATAACCGACAAGACCCTTTCTTTGACAGACGAACAAACCCTTTCAACAGTTACTTTTTTGTATAGACTTTCCAGTCTAAAGCCCCACTCCGTTTCACAGTCTGTCCACGTAGCACTGCGGAGTCCGTCGGCGGCGACAGGATTGCGCTTGTTTGTCCTCAAAAAAAGCTATCCACAACGGTGGCAAGTCTGTACGTTTCTTGAAAATTAATACACCCTGTTCATGCTGTCCGTTAACATGTTTACACAAATTTGAGAGGCTCAATTTTTCCCTAACAGGTATGGTTAATTTCATTCTTATTTAATGACGCCACCTGTTGCTCGTTTAATAGTTTATCGGCAAAGCACCCAGCTGCAGGGGATAGCCATCCTGTGTCATGACCGGAAACTCACAATGGCAAAAAATGACAAGGTTACCAATGAGGAAAGGGTGGGGTTGGTTACTTGAAACTCAAGTTAGCTATGCAAACTGGGATTATCAGGACGTCATTATTTTAATCGCTGAAATATCTTCACGCTTATTAGTATGATTGGAATCGTTTTTGAGAGCACAAATGTGACTTCCGACACTTCCTTTTGCATAGAGAAATGCATTTATTTGTCCTTCGACACTGTGCAAAACGAAGTTTACTGGAGAGCAGCACGATCCAAACTGCGCGAAGTTCCGTTCGTCATCGCCCCAGTGCCTGCGCCCCCCGCTTCTTATCTCTATCCTTGTATAAACAGGCAAATTCGCAGCCGCAGCAATGATATGCAAACTACTGCGTTTGACGCATGAAACTAACACAGCCGAGGGGCACGGCTTGATGATTTGGCACGGGCACGAAGCACAATAACAGATACAAAGGAGAACAACGGAAACTGCGTACACAGTTAGCAAAAAACAAAATGTGACGATGACTGCCTGCTTCCACACGTCAGCCATCCTTCAGTACCGAAAAACACTAAAAACCTCTTCTCCCTGACGGCTTCCTTAAATAGGCATTGCCGTCCTTCTCCGATCTTCCAACCATATCATCGTTATCTAGGACGAGCGTCTGACTTCACATGCCATGCGGTGGTCAATATTGACAACACGCACGGCTTGTCACATTCCGTGAGTCATGTGCCTTTTTTTGCATGAAGACACGTCGCGGGAGCTCCTGACCAGAACTACAAATATTGACACAAATGAATACATGGCTTCCAGGGATGAACGTTCCCTATCATCGGTGCAACCATCCGTAGGCACTTGCACTTTGATTTCTTCGCAGGTACCTTCGCTGTCTTCAGCCCTGTTTCCTTGGTGAAAGGTTTGCGTGCATATTAGGAACGGTGCCATGCTGGACAATAATATTGTCGTGTAAGCGCTTACTAAGCTCTTCAGCGTTTCGTATGGCAAACTGGAGATGGCGCGGACTGATTATGGTTTTCTTGTTATCTCCGGCGCCACTGCTGACCATTTCTGGTACTTCCGCTATCAAACAGCCCATATCGTTAAAACAACGAAAAGGGGGCTGGTGAGTGTATATGTATTTGGTCTCCGCAGCGACAGAAAGCCTTCTCGCTTCGGTTTCTTGGCAGGTAACATCGCCATCTTTACTTCAGGCTTCTTTGACAGTAGGCTGGTGTTTATATTTAGAAGTATGCTGCCATGACTCACTGTGATGCCGTGTGAAAACTTGCTTGGTTTTTCATCGGCTCGAATGGCAAGCTGCTGATGAAGGAGTATAATTCGCTTCATCTTGTTGTCCTTTGCGGCGTTTCCTGCCAATTCCAACACTTCCGCTTCTTGCTTCTGCCGTTGTGAAAACTTGTTTAGTTCTTCATCGGCTCGAATGGTGAGCTGCCGATGAAGGGATATAATTTGTTTCATCTTGTTGTCTCTGGAAGCATTGCCCGCCACCTTCAATACTTCTGGTCTCATATACTCCATAACCCTTAGAATAGTGAATGGGAAGATATGGTGAACGTGTTCTGTGTTCGTTCGTGTTCCCCAGAATGCGGCTATCAGACTTCTGAAACATCTTATGTGCTTTGATGGTGTCGCAGACGAACATAGTTGCGGCAAAGTGTGCACAGACTCACAGAGGGCATTGCTCGATGTCATTCTGGAAATTCTTAAACGCCGCGTCAGCGATTCGCCAGCTAAGAAGTTGGTCGATGCTCAGTGGACGCCCTTATTGGAAGAAATATGCGCCCGCATTAGTCTTGCCGCGAATCGAGTTGTGCATACCAATCGCACAAAGGTCCTCTTTAACAGCGTCGTCTCCTATCTGTTAGACGAAGATGGTAATAGAGCTTTCATGATTGATGCAACCATTCAGTGGATGAAGATATCGGCCGCCAATGCGTATCTCATCTATTTGCTGCATTCGCTGTCGCAAAGGTTGTCCGCAAAGTCCGAGGTCCGCCTGACGTTGACGGAACAATGCCTAAAGGCATATTTTGCTGATTCAATTTCCGCGAGTTGGAATGACGTCATTGCTAACTTTTTCCTCAACGAAGGAAACTTCAAATGAGCTGTTTGCGAAGTGTCGTCAAAAATGCTTCTATTGGGTAATTTATCGCCATTTGCTCAGCCGTCTGTATTGTGATGACGGCGAAATGGACATTGCCGATTTGGGACTGCAATCTGCATCCATATGCAATGAATTGATAGACAAACAAGCCGATGAACTGCTGTGCGTAATGTATTTGCTGCTATTGATCAACACATTGTCAACGATGGCCCAACGATGTTGCACACTAACGGTTGTCGTTCTCAAGTAGTTATGCGCTTCTCTTGGTGTGCTTCGACGCGAGCGTCTCCAGTCTTCGCAGTGGCTGGAGATTCTCTAACTTTTGTTTCTTCGCAAGTATCTTCGGAGTCTTCTCTGGCACCAAACTGGGATGTACATAAACCAAATTGGTGATAAATACAGTAATGAACGCTCTACTACACTGATTCCGGCGAACGCTCCTCCTCAGTACCTTCTAACTGTTGTAATCGTACCAGTCCGTGACAGCTACACGTCAGCGCTTCTCCCGATAACAGGAAAGCGTTGCATAAACGAGCGAGTGATAAGCGCCACTAATGATAAGCAGCGCTCTTAACCGCGTTGCCCTATCGCCATGCGCGACAGAAAGTGATGACGATTTAAGCTTCTTCGTACTCTGTTTGAAGATTGAACTTCTGCGGTAACAGGAATTCATGATCTTACTTACGGCTTTTTTCCTGTTTTCTGTAGTTGGTGAGAAGAAGAGTAAAAACTTTTAATCGGCACGAACAATGTATCGGAGCTTTCGGGACTGACCTTGTCCCGTCGTCAGCGTGATGTTAAGAGCCCTTATCTTCGTACTCTGTCATAATGCAATATCATGAATTGGAGCAGCTTTAAAAATAATAAAGCTAAACTTCCAATAGAGTTCTGGCCATTACAGCAATCGATCTAACTGCTGCAGAATTGAAGCATCCGAGCGGAGCCAATGGAATATCAAATCTTTACTGTAACCGACTGCCGGCATATGACACTACTATTTGTTTGATTTACTTGCTCTTGACTTTCTTCCAATCCCACTCACCCATGGCCGCTCACAGCATGCGATCAGAAGGAACTGGTCCATCCACAGAGCTCACTGACGGTCTCTTTTCATTCTAAAGAATGTACAATGGACTCACATCAAGTCGAATCGACAACGCGCGTTTCGTTACATGTCGAGTAACCGCCGTCATTTGAACAATGGCTGTTCTCAAATTTCGAGACTAAGCAACGTTCCCTTCTGTAGCAATAAGATATTAAAGAATAAAAATCATGACAACATCGACTTAAAAACACTCTAGTTTGCAACCTGAGCAGCAAATTTTTCATGCTTAATCCAAAAATGTTTATTTTTGGATTTATCTCTAAGAAAACAACGCAAAGATCATTCCAGCTTAACGCGTACGGCAGTCACCGCCGCATTACGTGACAGCGACGCATTACGTAAGAATAGGGATAAATAACGGCAAATAATGAAGGAACATGCACTTTTATTATGCAACAATAAAATATAACAAAAATGAATGAACTTTCATTATTGTTGCACCCTTCAAAGCAACGGACAATCTAAGCGACGGCGAAACCGCGAGGCGGGTTTTTCAACCATCCGAGTTGACTGGTAGACACGTTGTTGTCATAGGTGGCCATTCTCTGAGTCGGCACTACTGACCCGAACGTTGCATCTTTTTTCTTTTTGGTGAGTAAAGGGAACGAAGTAATTTTATGCGCTTTCTGCAATCCTATTCTGACGAAGGAGTAGTGATTAACTTTTCCAAACCCTGAAAAGTTTCGCGTAATTTCTATCATTTGAACTGTGCATTTGTTTTCAAGGATTGGAGCAACAGCTGCTAGATTGCCTACCTGCTTGACGAGTTTTATATGTGCATTTATGCGAGCCACATGATTGGCTTGTCGGTTTGCCACTTTGAGTACACAAGTTTCAACTTTTACAAGCAGATCGATAGCTTCTTCAAGCGTCATCTCGACATACAATGATGGAAGCACTTTAACAAAGACAGTATTCGCGTCAGGACTAGAATGAGTAAGTGGAACATAAGAAATATATAAAGTCAACGCGCACATAATAGCTTGGACAAATGCACTGTTGCTCAAATCGACCTTGCCTGATACATTTGTAGTGGAGGGTAACAGCTAAAAGCAGCTCGTTGGCTTTCGGCACGTTAAAACTGCTTGCCTACCAAAATTTCCCTGAGCGCATTGCTAGTCGTTCGGATGCCTTCTAGTCGAGAAAGAGTGCTTTGAAAACTTTCCGTTGCCTCCCTGCAACAAGGAACACTTTGCACTACAACGTTTAAGAGCAACAAAGTTACTTCAAATCAGAATGCAGTCGATTGTACAAAAAATTTTCCAACACTTCGACCCGCTTCGTTACGTCGGCCATCCGAGCTAACGCTGGACGGTAATAAGAATACTAACGATGAACCCGAATCTGCAAAATCGACTACTGGGTCAATTTAGAATTTACGAAATCTAACTATAAACTCTCAATGAAATCCAGGATTTAAGACACCTATTACCGAAACAGTTTGTCTAAATCGGCCGCCAGAATGATAAGCAAAGGCCTGCTGCGTGTAAGATGATCAGGTACACAAACGTAAACAGTGTTATCCAATAATCTCGTTCTGCTTTCAAACTAAGCAGGACTGCCAGTGCAGTGTGGTCTAATGGGATTTGTAGTTTAATTAATGTTAGAAGATACGCTAATGCTTTTGATTCGAACTTCAAGGTTTACAAATCCAAGTCATAGTAGGAGATTGAACTTACTCAGAAATTGGTGTGAAGAAATATAGGGTGCTCCCCGATGGATGCGCAGGTTTTAATATTCAAAACACGTTGGTTGCATCACCCCCTGCGAAGAAGGTCAGAGGTTTCCGCTGTCGGCATCTTAGTAGAGTTTACATTTAAGTATGGTACGTTTGATCGCCGCCAGTTGACTGCAGCCGTTTTGTGGTGGCTGGCGTACCATTTGAAATTCCGTCCTGAGGAACGGTCTCAATTTACGCCTTAAGCCTTAAGATATGCCTGAGGGTAAACCTATGTCAAAACCTAAACGTAATAGCGTTGGTCAAAGGTCCGTGGCCGATGCGCAATGGGCAGTCATCGTTTTTGTTCTTACACTATACCTATCTTGTACTCACAAAATTCCTATCAAACATAAACAGGTCAAGGACCGGTTTAATTTGTCATTGTAACTAGTTTGCCAGAATGTATCAACTGCCATTATTAGTAAACATTTTACGTCATTACCTTGGATGACGTTGAAAAACTGCTCATACAGAGGCGACTATTGCTTTAGCTATCCAATTCGTACCTGCATATCTGACACAAGAGACAGTGAGTAGTTTCACTTTGCCAAGATTTGACGCGCTAGACTAGGCGTCGCGGAAAACAGACTTTTAGTAAGCGTGCACAGTTCCATGTTTGTTTTGCGTCCTTTTTCCGCTAGTTAGAAAGACTCAGTGTATGTGAACTTCGATTCTGTAAGTTGATTATAAAAGTGGACTAGTTTTGACTTACGACGCCCGGAACCCTCGAAGTTCTGTCTTCAGAGTGAATGTTGTGAATCTGTCCAGCTAGGAAGTTTCAATTCCACGGTAACTGATACGTTCAAGTCGTAGGTGCCTTTAGGTCAGTGTTTCTCAAGGGGGCAATATCGCCTCCCCCCCAGTGGGCGATTTGAACTTCCAAGGGGGCGATGGAATTTTCTGCGTGCTGCTAAGAAAGCGCGTGACTAGTTCAGAAAAATCTGTAGGTGGTAATTGAAAAATATATCAATTGTGACACGGCAGCTCCGCACCCTGGCGTCAAGACGGCGGCGGCAGAAACTAGGGGGAGCGATCATGACGTTTATGGGGGCAATTTCAACGTCCAGGGGGCGACGGCAGAGGGAAGCTTGAGAAACACTGCATTAGGTGATAAGACAGGAAAGTTTACGCGCCAGTTATAAGAAGCCTTGCTGTAAAAGCGTTTATGGTCAACCTTAGTCGAATAATTTTGATTTCCATTTTGCTGAATATATTTCTAAAGCATGTTGGGATCTCCCGAGGAGAAATTAAATTTCTTCTTGTATGTGTCTTTACTCTTCCATTAAAGAAGTTCGTATTTTTAACATGTCTTCAATCCAAATAGCCCATGTTTTGTGTGTAGCTATCACCTATCATTTCTAGACCTTTGGCGTGGAAGTGTGAACGCATGTCCGTTGACGCTAGTCGCACCGAAGCGTAAGTATTCCTATAGCCTTTAAATATGCATCTTGTTAAATATTTAGCCAGGTTGTTGGCGGCAAGCCTTGGTTCAAGTTCTACTTGCTTACGGTTCTATTCGGGTCGTGCGGTTGGATGACCGTAAATTCCGTATGGGTTGAGCTTCCTCTCCTGGTCAACAGCCTCCCCGAAGGGTGGGCTATTCCTTCGTATCTTTCCTTGCTTGTTCAAGTAGCCATTGTTGGTCCTATACTGTTTGGCTTGGCGAAAAAATATTTGTCAAATAGCCGTCTCATCCAAAGGCGTATGAGCCTTGTTTCCGTGATCATTGGAATTGATGCCCTCACCAGTTTGCTGCTTTCGTTCTTTTGGCACAAAACTTGTCTGGCATTTGACCAGTCTCACAGCATCCCACTGTTTGTTCTGTTTTTCATTCATGCAATGATCAATTGTACTAGCAGCGTCCTGTACATGCCTTACATGTGTAATTTTCATCCAAGCTTTACAAATGCCTATTTTGTTGGTCTGGGACTTAGCGGTCTGATACCGAGCGTCCTTTCTTTGGGGCAGGGTAGTGGCGACATCAACTGCGCGTTCAACAATGTTACCAATACGTTTGAAAAACAACCTGCTGCGGCCAGATTCAGCGTGCAGCTATTTTTTGTACTTATAAGCTTTTGGTTGTGCCTTGGCTTGCTAGCTTTCTTACTATTGCATTACATGCCCGGTGCTGGCGCCATTACCCACTCGACCTATGATGACAGACCAGAAGAGGAATCCGTTGACGATCAAAAGCGATCCGGTTCCTCAACGAAAGCTGAGATGGCCAAAAGTCAATATTACTTCATGCTTATTGTTACGATGATAATATGTGGACTTGTTAACGGCGTGCTCCCGTCCATTCAATCCTTTTCAAGTTTGCCTTATGGACAGACGGTTTTTCAGCTGGTCATAGTTCTTTCCAACGTGGCGAATCCCGTATGTAGTTACTTGTCCTTCCTAATTTCCATTTCTTCAAGTCGCAATATTTGTTTTCTCGTTGGTTTGATAGTCATCGGCTCTGTATACATAATCGTATTGGCAGCGGCAAGTCCAGTTGCATTGTTGGGAGCCAACTTCGGGGGACCATTTCTTTGCGTAAGCTTTCAAAATGCAATTACGCCTTTTACCTAACGGCCGATCGTTTTTAAGGTCCTTTCCTTTGTTGTTGTTACCGGCGTTTGCTCCTATCTGCGCACGGTGATTGCGGACAAGATTCGAAATTCAAACATTGAGTCTCGCATGTTTTATTGCGGCGCATTTTCTCAGGTTGGATCCTTTATTGGTGCATTGGTAATGTTTCCGCTGGTGAACGTCTACGGCGTTTTCAACTCAGTAGACCCCTGTACTCTCTAACGTTGTTTTGCTGCATAGTTTAGGATTAGTTGATTATGTCTCTCTTTTCTTCATTGAAGGGCTCATGCTCGCGAATGTAATTAAAGTAAGCAAAATCTGACAACTGGATGCAACTAAAAAGTGTGAATGTTATCTACAGCTGTGCAACATCTACAGCTTCGGTTGTTCATTATCATTTGTAAGAATGGCACGTATGTGATCAAAAATTGGGCCTCTCTTTAGGCGATGAGGTTTAATGTTGTCAAAAGGGCAAACAGGCAGTTTCACGTATAACTTCATTACAGGAACAGATAAGAAGCGGAGCTTTCGGAACTGACTTGTTGCGTTGCCAAATCATTCACACGCGGTCAGTTCTTGTTAAAGCAAAATTCTCAATTAGGCCACTTACGAGTTGCTGAACCTTTCTTCTTTACAACCTGACACCGTGTTTATTCATACACAATTTTCTCTAGGCGAGTCTGTAGAAGATTTGACGATATGTAGCTACGAAAGAGGTATACTAAATGTCTGGCAGAAGCCTTCATTCTTTTTCAAGGAGACGGACCGTTTTAAGCGTGCTGAATTTTAGTTAATGCATTAGCTCTTCTAATTCTCTATCACGACTGGACTAGAGCATTCTAAAAGCTCCGGCTGGTTTTCAGTGCAGCGACTGAGTTCCCGCTCTAAACCATGGGTTGTAATGATCTTGCATTCCTCAGGTTACTGTACTATCGATGCTGCCTTTGACTTCCTTTATAGTGTTATCAGTGGCACTTATATCGCTCAATCAGGCCTGAATAAGTAGTCGACACGAGGTCATCATCAAGTCTTCACACTCAGAAACAGACTTTCCATATTGCAAGCATGTCTACCTAGCAAAATGTTCTGCATCAAATGAATGTATTAGCAGTGGCTGAACAGCAAGGTTATTTGTTACCATCGGCGACATGGGAAAACTCATTTCAGCAGCAAACCAAGAATTCCAGTATTGTACTATGTCATTGGTTATTCGGATCCCCAAAGTTTCTGCGTCCAATACAGTGTATATGAACACGACAGTATGAAGCGCCTGACGCAGCAGAGGAAGGTATGACTTTTATTCCTTCAGGCATGCCTCCTTCCAGTTCACGAAAGATAGTAACCACGAAAGGCTCATCTCATCCTTTCGCAGCCACCCCTGAAAGCTGAATTCCTTCAGCTGCGAAATGATGATGACCGGAAAGATACCTACAACAACCTCCAACAGCTTCACTTTTATAAGCGATGATCAATTTCAAATTTTCAGCAGACATGAATTTAAGTACACGTCTCTGTTCCCACATCCTTACTGTCAACTGTTGTTTTCAAAGGCAGCCATTAAAAAAGGTCGATTATGCTCGAGACTGACCGGTGTAAACATGCAGAACAAGTTGGGTGCAAGTACGTCATCAACACCATCTAACATCAGACGACTCACAGGAGAGAAGCAGTTAAAACCATTACATTATGATGTCAATTAACTAAAGTTGTGACCAAACATTGGACGCTGACTTTCACATCCATAATTTTGTGCGGCCCATGAATGACCTTATAAGTACCTCAGCCCTTGCCGGAAGAAATTCTCCTCACCGCTGCTATGGAAACTGTCGGTCTAAGCAGCAAACGAATTCTCGTCACGTCATTGGTTCACAAAACGCGACTGCCACAGAGCATCCTTTCACACCGGTAATAACGGCCTGCGGTGTGACTAGAGTATTCAACTATCAGAAATAAGTTGCCTTTCTCTCGCGCGCACAAGATACCTCATAGTTTTGACGTCTGCGACTCATTCACTATGGAATCCTTCAAAGTGCGCAGTTCGAACGCTCAGGACCGCGAAGCTTACACACATTGCAGCCAGTGAAAACAATGGCTCCTGCGCAACATCCACGAAACAAAAAATATTCTTTACATCCCAAACAACGGACTGCATCTATAGCGAAAGATAACACCAACAGCTCCCTTGTATATGGGGAAACTAATAATGCGTTAAGGAAGCGGTGTTACCGAAACCCACTTAAGGAATGCTGCCTCTGCTCCGCAGCGGTTAAAATGTTATCTGTAACTTTCCAAAACAACTGACTGACATTTCCCTGAACAAACGACACGTCAGTCCGGTAAGCTATCTCATAGCAGGTCACTTATAAGCACGCACGTCTTCTAAAGTCAAGGTGAAACTGCACAGTGTATCATTGCTCCCTGGACATTTCCCTTTCAATGACCACCTTTCCTGATTAGCCCATTATTGCATTGGCTAAACAGAACAGCTCGAAATTCCACGGTAATTAAAAACGAGTCCTTCAGTTGTTTTGAGAAAACCCAGAAAGCTTTCATCGCAAAGGCAATTAACCGTAGCCGCGGAAAGTCGCTGCCGATCAGACTCAATCAGAAAGGTGAATTTATTTGCAAAGCAAAACTTGCACGCGTTACTTCATCACTGCACGGAAGAACATTTTTCATAGCATGCATATGCGGTGGCAAAATTATTCGCGTTTCCTTCACAGCCCGTG
>KN538393.1:921590-942351 GCA_000797535.1 Trichuris suis | reverse complement strand
GGCCTAGTGATTGCACGGCAAAGTGATACACGGCAAAGTGACACACGGCAAGGTGATACACGGCAAAGTGATCCACGGCAAAGTGAAACGCACCCATAAATTACCTGCCGTTATTTTGTAGATTTTTTAAATTCTTTTTTCTTATTCTATAGTACGCAGTTACGGAGAAAGGCCCGACCAGCGAACGGATGGCAGTGTATTGACGATAGTAAACGTACTAAATGAAAATGTGTTGAAACGAACGTGTGAGTTATATTACGGGTTTTCAGAGTTGACTGATTTGGTGCTCAGCCTTCCGAAGGTGGAAATAGCACGATGATTTCGCTATAACTGCCAGAGAGTAAAGCTAACGTGCGACAACCAGTTCGACTTGACGTTGTCAGTCTAAACTCCGCTAACCTCCACCCCACTGTCTCGCTTTGACAAAGCAGTTGTGCGGTCTCTTTGATCTTTCCATGATGACATAAGCTCTTGCGACACGATCCGTTCGATTCTAGCTGATGCGAGTATTGAGACGAATAATGGACAAGGACGCAGACTTTGAACATCCTTGTTTTCATTGTTTCCAGTCTTCCTCGGGAGAGGGCGTACGTTCTGTTCATTCCTTTTTCGTTCGTATAGGTTAGTTCCTGAAATCTGTGAAGTAAAAAAAATATTGACCACTCTCCGTCGATAAACTGCACGACCATCTGCCTGGCGAGCTGTATTTTAATGATTGCACAAAAGTAAATAAGCGGAGTCATTTCAGCATAAAGGAGCTTCAGCAAACCGGTCGAATATTCAGGAACCTAAATATTCCACTTGGTTAGAGCGTGTTGTTAACTTATCCTTGTACGCATCATTTTTTAGTTTCAGCTAGATACGATTATAAAGGAAGAAAGCAGGGAGGGTATTTTTTCGTTCTGCGATTATATGTTATTCATTTTAAGTAGATTTGCTTTTGTAGAAATTATCCCGACTAACATTGTTCATCAGTTAAAGTATTGACTCGTCTATGATTCCAGACTACCGATGGATCGAATGGGCTTTAAAAAAACTAAGCCGCTTCGTTTGATTGATGGATGAAATTGGGTAAAAGTGTTATCACGAAAGCGGAGAACACGTGACCAAAACCTTATGAGACGCATAAATATTCCAAGCGGATTGAAAACTGCCTACGCATGGAAATGAAGGGAAACAAATTTGAATGACCGAATAGCTTTGAATCAAAATGAGCAGTAGCGTCATTTTCATGCTGCCCAACTTAGCCACAGTGAAACGTGTAAGCAGTGCTGACGATGGTAGTCGCTGTGATGCGAAGAATCCCATGAAGAGATGCTGGAATAAAATATTCTTATAACAAATTCGATGCTCCGCACCTCCAGTCGTCTGTATTAGAGAGATTCGAAATTTTGGCAGTAAGTTTTTTCTTCTTTTCTAAGATATCAGCGCTAGCGCGTCTCAGTTTTGTAACCGATATGAGTTGGTCAACCCGTGACATTAATGATTCTTCTGAGCTTCAGTGGTGCGTTATTTAAGGTTTATTTCAATTGTAAATAATCCGGCTTGTCTATTGCGCATAATTTTAATAGCGCATCGGGCGCTATCCTTTCACGGTTCCATTAAGTGAATGAGTTTGAGCAAAGATAGCAGCTGTGACCCCCTGTTCAGTCGAAGCCTGTCAATGCCTCAGTAGGAATGAAGCTTAATTAACGGCGAAAGGGCGAGAAGCTTTCCGAAGCTATCTTCTTCCGTTTTTAGGGTGGAATGTC
Source organism: Trichuris suis (assembly GCA_000797535.1). NCBI lineage: Eukaryota > Metazoa > Nematoda > Enoplea > Trichinellida > Trichuridae > Trichuris > Trichuris suis. The sequence goes on along the minus strand of KN538393.1, from coordinate 940,600 downwards.
GATGAGTCATCTCTAACGTCTGGTTTTATACGTTGACCCTTATGGCCATCTGTTTGTTTGCAGACTTTAGGGGTTGGCAGCTTCACAGCATTTGGTGTGACGGGTCAGATTCATTTAAACCTCGCTCATTGGTAACCCTCTCAGTCCCTGCTCGTTAACCGTAGGCATCCTGTAACTGGTTCCATCAGTAAAGTCGTGTTTAGCTTGTTGGCTACAGCTAAACATGTACATGTCATCAGTAAAATTGAGTTTTTGTCCATTGGTCCAGGCCGAAGAATGTACATAAAAGGATAGTTTTCTTTATGTACAGTAGTTGTTGTCGGCAAGCGAATTGGCTCGTTCAGTAAGTCGTTCAAGTTTTGCTATAGGGTGAGTGATTTTAAATGCATAGAGTTTTGTAACAGATGTATAAGTTACCAAAACGCAACGGGCCCATCCATGAATAAAGTCTACGATAGGATGAGCGGAAATCTAAATGGGCTCCACTCCATTCTGTCAAAGTTTTAAGGCACTTCCGGTTTGACTATTGATTGGTACTTCCCACAGAACATGCGAAACTGATTTATAGACGATTGTTACGCTGCTCAGTTGGTTTATGCCTACATTTGCTTTGTCTATGTCAGAGATTAGCCACCTTGCCACGTCCCAGAGTATTTAAGATAAATTGCGAGAGATAAGAGCACAATAAGTGCGTAACATTGCCGAACTGAAGACCATCGCTGTACGTTGCTAATGCTGATGATTTTTATTAATCTAATGAAAATCCCTTTTCGTGATGACAGCACGCTGGCAGCTGCGCTGTCAATAGCAGCGCAGCAAAGCAACAAGAATATTGTTAACGTGTCCATTTGATCGCGTTGTAAATTAAGTATAAAACCTTGTCAAGCAGTGACATTTCGTTATTCGCTAAAAAGCAATTATTGCAGACTTGAAAAGCAGAATATTTGCATATAAGCCTTGCCGCTTTAAACCATGCTGTCTTATAGGGAACCTTTGATTAGACGCATTTTTCCGTAAGGCGACATAACCAGTTTTTTCGTGCTTGTTCGACGTGCCCTCTTCCTCTTGGACAAACGTTAACGTTTTGATTTTAAGTCAGACAAGCTTATTTCAGGACCCGCATACCATGTAAGCTCATTCCAACTTGCCTGAAATTTGTTCAGTTAGTCTCAGCAGCTAATGTGGTCATGCAGTCTACGTGCTAACCGACCATGGGATCAGCGTTTTCCCCTACGAAGTTTTTTAGGTATCAAAAATAACAAAGTTTTATATCTCTTCTACGCTCATGCACAGTGTGTTGATGGTTTCTAAGCTAAGAAATGTGGCATTTGAAAAGCAGCTTCCATAGAGCTCGAGCTAATGCGCTTCAGGTTTCGATTATGAACTTTGTTATATTAAGTATTAAGCAGCGCTCTGGAAAGCAATATTGGCAAAGTAGCACCAGTTGAGCGCAGGCGACGTAATATTTTTGCTTGTGAGCTGCGGGACTACCCTTCAGCAAGTCTTCAACAGGTCACTTTTGATTGACAGGTTGCTTAGTAAGAGCATTGATGAAAGTCTTTTCTGGCGACGGTACACTTCTGGTAGTTACGCGTATGCTAATTAGGTTTTAATGTCTGAAGTACTTATTCCTGTCCATTGTTGAGGTTAGCGCCAGCTAATGCTTATAGTGTGATCTTGCGCCTTCATTATTTATGTTGATAAAGCTAAAAGCAGAACTCCATTCGTAGTCCGTCGCGAATAGCCCAATTGATGTAATAAGTTTTGTCCACTCTTTGGAGCTATCATTAATCTTAAGATTTTTTACTTCTTGTTTAATGGTTGACTGCATATTGTCAACGAAGTTGGTTTTGTTCGATTTTGCATTGAATAAACGTATTTCATTTGCGCTTTGTCCATTAGCCCTTTACGATGTACCGTTTCAACTTGGCGCAAATGGTCCGTTAAGTTTAAAATATTTGATTGAAAGAGTTTGCGACTTTCTGCTTGCAGCAGTCGACGTAATGTCGAAGGTTACTTCGCCTATCGGCGTCGCTCCAAAGTTCCCCAAAGAATTTATTTGAACGGAAAGATCGAAACCATTGAAATTTAGGGACATTTGCAAAATTGTTTTCGCAAAGATGCGCTTCTTTTTTTCTACGGGATAATAATTCATACTTTTTGCTCCTCTCTTCTCCATCACGAAGCGCAATCATGTGATTATTGTCTTCCTTTTTTTCTTTTATTATCTTATGAAATTATCATGAGATTCCGTTGAAGTTTTTTAGGACTGATTTTCAATAATATACTTTCCGCTGTCGGCTTTATGCTGTTGCACGCTTTTCCCGCGCATTATTTAATAAGTCATCTTATCAGTCCTTTCTTTATCGGAGAGACTTTGGTGGCCGTAGCGCCTCACGCAAAAATGTGGTATGAAGCGTCGTTTAATTTATTTCGCAGAAGTGGGTGCATTCCTTTATTGATAGCGCCCTGTAAGGCGAAGGTTAAATCAATGATAAGTAATAGTCTTGCTCCAATCGAATTAAGCCATCGGAAAAATTGATGATCTATCTTACGCTGTCCGAGTGCTGCGCAACTGCAGCTTCACTTCACCCGATCATGTTCCCTTCATGACTGAGCTGTCGCCTAAACAAAACGACTACAAGATCTCGTACAAATTCCATCGATCCATTTGAATTGATCATTTCGCGGTGTTCTGGAAAGTTTCCGACGCGACGTGCACAATAATATGAAAAAGAGACTAAGACACCGTTTTTGCCCACTTTCAAGAAAACGTCTGCTGCATATTGCGTTTTGGGGAAAAAGAACTTCAGCCGCGAGTGTTCTGGTCGAACGGTAAAGTTTTTCGAGCTTGTCTTTGTTGCATACTAATGATGGTATTCAATTTGAATCTCGGTTTTTCAAAACACCATCCATTCGGTTTTGCCACGCCGACTGGCTCACAAATGAGCCAATATTGTCGGCACGGTTTTATAGTACTTCCATTCAAGCGACATTAACTTGCATTTATTGAACGAGCGGAAGTTCAAGCCCGCAGCTGTTGGTTTTACATGAAGATTAGCTTTAGTCGTTCCTTGAGCTCTGATGGCTAGAGGTCGTTACCATTTGTCAAAAAGGCAGCACGTAAAACTTGGTTCGTGAATGGTGACGGGCACACGGACATTTTATTTTTATTCGAAGCTATGAGAGCTTCTCTTGTGGCAGTGTACATGCCGGTACAACCGTTCCTTGTGGCTTCAAAACCGTTACCGTATGAAAAATTTCTTTACTCAATTTTCAAACGCTTACGATGGCGTTACGTCGAGTAGTTTCTCGTAGAGCTTTCTTGCGCGTTAGATCTGGTCTGCTTTGCTGACGATGTTTTTAAATATGCAAATTTATCTCTACCTATAATGCACGTGTCCAAGTCTTGGCCACAGCTTTTCTCTCTTTTTTGCTACCTTTGCGCCCAAGCAATACCTGCCGTCATGTCTGTTGATTGAGTGCCTTCTTTTCGGTGAAATTGCCGTGGCGAACTTTGCTGCAAGCTACGCAACAACGTCCGCCTTTTTTGGTAAGTTGAAGCGCGAAGTTTCCCTTGAACGGGTAGGCGCCGTAATTCGTTACGTTTCGCTTGCATCGTAGACAACGCTTCGCAATGCTGAAAGCCATTAAGGCGCTAAGCCAGCTCGTTGCCTGTCGCATGAATTGCCCATTAATGGAATGTTAGGATACTTTTTTGAATCCAAAGTGGCTATCGATAGTTTCAGCTTCAAAAAGTTACCTCGATAAAACGAGCGCTCAGCCGTCTGAATAGACTGCATCTTGTGTAATAGCCTTTTTTGCTAAGTTATTTGCGCGCCGAAGTACCGGATGCTATGGCGACCCTGTGAATGATTAATAGAGAGAACTATGGACGACGCTGAAAATGTACCACTGTCGTAACGAAGATGCTCTTACTTATTGGCTCCACGCACCTGTGCTATATGTCGACGCTTAAATCTAACAACAGGACGGAAGCAGACTATTATTTGCCAATGAGATTAGACCGTCCAGATTTTAGACGGAAAGTATGGCGATATTTGTTTTTTTCGCTTCACTGGTTTAATTTACGAAAACAGCTGCCAGTAGTTGTCTATGTTCTTTATTTCCGAGTGATGGAAACAGGCTGTTTAAGCTTGTTCACGTCTTTCTAGATGTCGTGATCAGCCAACGTGCAAAGTTCGATTTTCGAATTCCTTTGAAACTTTTGCCATCCTTTGTCTCCCGTCAGAATTCCGTAGCGATTTCTGTTGAATTAATGGAACGGCGAAAGGTTGTTCAGCCATTTGTTAGCTACGAGCTATCGGCTGATGAGGAGCAGCAAAAAAATGTTTGTCTCTTCGTTGAGCCGTCTTCTAACCGATTTTAACGCAAAGCACCCAAGTCCGTCGTTGAAGACGAGGTTGTCGCTACCTAAGTTGCCTAATGGAATGGTTTGCCTTTTTTCCTTTCCAACTAGTCGTTGATTGGCATCAGCGATTGCCTGATTACGAATATCGACCGAAAAGGCGTTAAGGTTAGGGCAAGCTTAAAATTCCTTGTCTCGGGCCTGTGACAAGGCAAAGTTTAAAACTTTAGCCATTTCGAATTGGTAATTCAATGGAATGGTAGTTTGCTTTAAAGCTTTACCTTGGCAACAACTTCCGGTTTTACCGGAGGAATTTTAAATGAAATGGGATGTGGTTTTTTGCGAAAATATTCAAACAGCCTCTCGAAAAAAGTTGCTCCCGCATCGTGATGGCAACTGAAGCTTAAGCGTCTCAAGCTGCGTTGATAACGGACTAAGCCGTCTACTAATTTCAGGGAATGTCGGCCGACTAAGCGTCCCGTCGAATTGTTTCCGTTTTGCTTCTTATCTTGGTAACGGGACCATTGAAGTTGCTTACGTATATTCGATTTAAATATCTCTCCGTACCCCTAATTGTGAGCTTGTCCAAAGGGGAAGAGACGCTTAAGCTTATTGAAGGTCACGAGCGTAACGGCTGCTTCCTTTTCAAGTTGAATTGCGGCGTTCAAAAATGGTTGAAAATCAATGAGGCTGCAAAAGCAATCCAAAGAATCAGAGATGTATGCTGGACGGAGTAATCCGGTTTCAACTCAGTTGCCGTAACTCTCCGGATTTGCGTTTATGCTTCAAGTATTTGTAGCCTAACGAACAAGCATGGGCCTCTTCGGAGTCCTGTCGATCAAATGTACAACTTGTCACTTAAGGGCGCGAATGAACTGGGTTATTTGGGCTCCATAAGAATTTCAGGCATTCGCTTTTAAGGAAAATCTGTGAGAGCATCTTTCCCAACTTTATCGAAGCATTGAAACGGATAGGATATATTCCTTTTATAGGTAGCTGCTTTTAGAGCATTTCAAGTAAAGATTAACTGAAAGCAACTCTATGAGGTAGTTGTTGCTTGGGTGGCTGCACCGGAACTCTTTTCCAATTTGCGAATTTTTTCAACGCCCCCTTCGCTGACATTGATCCTCCTGTCGCGTTTCTTCAGCTGCCGCGGCTTAGCGCGACTTTTGCCTAGCCAAAGTTTTGGTCAATCGATGTCGTCATGGTGATTTAAATTTCTCGTTCCCGCCATTATGGGAGAACGATTAACGTTGCCAGGGGGCGCCTCGGACGCGATCTATGCAATTGCGCGCTGTTAGTCAATGCTCTTTGGTCGCTGAAACTGGCTTTATTAGAATGCCTGCTGAATTGTGTCGGTAAATTTCGCGAAATGTAGGCGGTCCAATTCTCGAAAGCCTTTCTTCGTCCGCATCAGCCCATTGTCCTTGTGTCGTTTGCTTTCGCATTGTACACGCTGCGTACTTTTCCAATTCGTCAATATGAATAAAGTTCCTTGTTGGCATGTAACTCATCTGAGCAACAATTTGTTGGCCGCGACAGCACGCCCGACTGACCAATTCGTGCAGTGATTGTTTTTTGCGCATGTCGCCGTTGCTTTATGCATTTTATTGACTGTCTGTCAGCCGTGGCGGCGATGAGTTCAGTCGTCGTTGTTCAATTTGAACGGCATTTCGGTTGGCCCTTTCTACGCAATTGATCCTTCGTTTCTCAGAAAGTTGTATTTTTTGGCTCGAACTCGTAGTCCCATAAGGGAGGCGTTGCAGGAGAGAGGTCGTTTGTCCTTGTCGTTCCTGATAGTTCGTACGCGGCTGCGTTTTTGTTCGTCCATTTTTGATTGGTTAATTTACGGTTCCCGGATGGCATCAGGGTATGGACCTTTTGCCACACGTTAATGTCCATTCTCCTTATTGACATTCATGCGGCATTGAAGCTGTTGCGCAGATTGGCAAGTAGGCCTTTTGCCATCTGTCCGACCCCCTTAGACGTCGCGCCATTGCCGTCATTAGCCAATGCAACAGGGTTGGCTGCCCTTCGCGTTATCTTAGTCAACTTTGTTCTTTGCTAGCGGTTACGCAACGAAAGCGCTCAGCATACTGTTCCCCAATTATGGTTCCCAGTAGGGATCGCTTCTGGTGATCCTTCTTCACCTGTTTTGCCTTTATTATTTGTTGGCTGTCCTTCTCCGTTCGTCCTGTTTAGCGCACACGTTCGCTTCTCGACCAGCACGCGCTGACATCATTGCTAATCTCGTAAGACAGCGTTCATCTAATGAAATGGACTTTTTTGTCGGTTTTGTCAAATTACGCTTTTATAGAATGACCTTGAAGATATGAAACCGGCCGTTGGTTACCATCGTGGCAAATTTGTTCTCTCAGTGGCGTTCTCACAACTTTCGTGACGCGTTGTCTCGTTGTGTGGCCTCATCCTGATGAAGGGACGCCTACTGACAACGATCAAAGTTCCAGGCAGCTTGTCGCTGCGTAGTATTTCCAGTAAGTTACGTCTGTCCCTCTGGTTGTGTAGTAACTTTAGATGACTTTGAAGGAAAAAAATAGGACCGCCGTTTCGTCGAATGCCAACTGGCTTCCTAGCGGTCGATCGGACCAGTTTGCTCATTGGTCGTTTGCTTGCAACATTGGGCGCTTTTGCTGAATTGACGCGGAGGCATTCAGCGTTCCTTTGTCGTAACTCATTCGTGGCACCGCCAGAGTCGTTTGCTTCCCTGACTATTCGAAGGCACATCGATTGAATGCCCCGTCAGTTCGATGGAAAAGAGGCGCGCCACAATACCTTAAGTGACGTCGCCTTGTGTTTGCAGGACAAAATCTGCATATTTACCCATCGATAGTGGGTGTAAGATGCATACTGTGCCGTCTCGATGCGTCATTGCAACGTGAATAGCGTTTGCGCTAGAGCGTCAGTCCTTCTTCATTCTTTCGCCTTGTGAATGTTGAGCGGATGGCGAGTGAAAAAGTCGAGTTGAATAGTTAGTTTGCTTGACGACCAGGCGCGTATTAGTTAGTCGGAAGGAGGCTGCTATCCTCTATCATTCGACTCGAAGGGTAACAGCTGCTGTTCAAGGCGGCCGCGTGTTGGCTATTACCAACCAACCGGCTGGCTTGTTTCCAGTTGCTGTTTGTGGTTTTGAAATTTAGGAAATCTACGCGTCAGCAAGAAATAAAGCGGCCGTGTATTTTCTCCTCGCGTAGTTTCGAATAATAGCTGTCGAATGAAGGAGGACTAAGTGAGGTGGTAGTAGGCCAATGCCTCAGGCAACAGACAGCCGCTAAACTGATGCAGTTCGCTTTCGTCCTTTGGGCGCACTTTCGCTGTCCTACCTGAAGCCGGCGCCCTTCGGCTTGACGCGCGTCTCGAATTCGACACCCTTACATTATTGATTCTCATTGTAGAAAGCAACAAAGCGTTTTACCATGCCAGAAGGACGAGCTCCTCATTTTCCCCAGCAGCCGGTCGCTCGACAGAACGACGATGGTTCCATTGAACTGGAATGTTTTATGGAAGCGAACCCGCTGCCTGAGATTCGCTGGTTTTACGAACAGAAGGAGGTGTTCGACGGCGGACGATACACCATGCGTTTGGACGATAAAGGCAATGATGCATACAGCGCCGTTCTCATGATTCGAGTAAGTTATGCCAAGCCACTTTCCCTCCAAGGTGGCTTTGCCCTGAGAATTTGCATTTTTCCAACACTGCTGGTGGGGTTTTAACGTTCTTATCTTGACTGTGACGGTATCGATCGGCCGCTCGCTAAGCTGAGCAATGGCACGAAAAGCTGACATTCAAACTTGCGCAATAGCCAGTCAATGGTTAGAGCGATAACGGGGTTTTATAGCTTCGACCATGCTCTGCCAAAGTTTAATGGAATGCAGATGTTTTTTAAATTCAAATAACGATGCATCCCGTTTAGCTCTTCTTCGTGAAGTTTTTCTGAGGCAGTTTTCAGCCGCCTAATGAAGGCAACAGAAGTATGCACTCATAGCGATGAGGAGGACGTATAAATCACTCCCCTAAAGCTTAAACGCCTTTCGCATTTAGTAGTCGAGTTAATGCTTGATAATTTTTTGCTTCAGTTCATGGTTCCGTCTAGTTTGCGTTAAGAGTGGTGGTCGTATGAAATCTGATCCGAGAGTGCAGCTTTCCTAACGACGTGATGTTCTTCTTTATTGGTTGGATCGACTAAAGTGTAAACGATTGCGTTGATCAGTAGCTGTATGCACTGTTGTCTTAAGTCCAAATTTTGCTCAAGGCGCGAAACTACTTTACTCTGTGATAAAGACTTGTGAATGAGTGAAAGTCACGTTTATGTTGTATATACGCGCGCACATGTTTTCTTTGATACCGCACGGCTTTTCCAATTGAAACGCTTTTTGTTAAACGAAGCATTCGGAAATGTCTTTTTCCGTCTTTAGCTTTGAATGATGGTAGAGACAAAGGTAGAATGATGGCGTTTGTCTCTTTTTAACGACGAATTATATGTTGAATGTTCTGGAGTCTCTTTGATCTTTCGAACGTGAAACAGACTCTCACGAGGTATTGTTTTCGGTTGCGGATGGTGTGAACATTGAGCGGACTGTCCAGTGTTTGATCTAGAGTAGATATAAGTCACATATTGTGCCCCAGACCAGCCTTTCGTGTTTCATCAAGCGCTTCCGTCAACGTTCGCATGACCTCTAAATAAAGATATTGATAATATGTCACGAGAAGCTTTTTCACCTTCCAAAGGTCATAGAGGCCACTTGCGTCCAACACAATCCCTCATTCAACTGAGCTGAAGGCAGGCAGGTCATCGAAGTGTCGAGCAGTATAATTAATGAGACCAATTGCTGCATAAGAGCTACATCTACCTTCCCAAGCCTGTGCATAACCAAAGGCAACATCACTCTACCGTTGCTTTTCCACCCTGTGACGCCGACGACATTAAAAGACACTTACGAAGCTGTTCTTTAGCGCACGTTATAGGGAAACCGACTTTCAAACTTATATAGTAATACAGTGAAGGCCTAAGGCCACCCATTCAAGCAATTTTGATGTGCTGTTCTTTTCTTATGCAAACCTCAGTTGTTAAATCAGTTCCAGCACATAGACGATGTTGGTTATTGGTAAAAAGGAATCGTTGCAGCTCAAGGAGGAGTCTGCTTACGAAGTTTTGGAGAAAGAATTAAGTGTAAAGGCGTTGACATTCAAATAGGGACACGCGTGCATCACTGATAGGATAATTTCACCAGAATTACAAGTAGAGTTTTTGAATTACGGTACAAACTCGGTTGTCAGACTAATTGATGCGTAGGTTAAACAATCGAACATTCTTATATCAGGGTGATCTATGCAGCGTGTGCATTTTTCAAAACTTTTGGTTTGTTTGTTATTAACTGTGTTTTGCATACTTGAAGTCATGATAAGTCCGTTCAGCGTAGTAAAAGACGGAAACGTCAAGAATCGCAACCAGATCGTGATTTACGCTGATGGCGGGACCAGTTGTTGTCCCGAAAGCTTTGCATTTTTAATGAATTTCAATTAAACGATTTATTCAATAAAAACAAGGATGAAACGCAGTGTGAATGCTTTTAGTCAAGGATGTAGTAGTTGCTTTGTTATCTCGTCAGCTTACTGATAGGAAAATCTATTAACGGTAGCCATTCATTTAATAAAAAGGGTTTAAGTGAATCTCCCTCTGCAGTTTATCAGATATCCACGCGGTAGGTCTTGTTTATCCGTCATTCGACAGTCGCTTTATACGGTTATGACGCTGCTGACGTAATGTTTGGCGTTCCATAAAAGTGATATGAATAATGTTTATGTGCTTTGTTAATGATTGCTCATCTGTCCATTGATCGCAAATGGTATTAATATTTTTCGTCCTTTCAAAGTGGAGCGACATTTCGATTTGTCAAGCTTTGGGTAAGCACATGCTCCGCTAAAGAGCGCGCTTCCCTTAGTTGTCATTGTTTATGCGTGAGAAAATTAATTTCGCCGATATTTTTTAAAATAGGCAAAGTGAATTTAGCAAATGCTCTCGACCTATCCAAGGAAACGTAGCCATTCCGCTGTTTCGATTCGCGAGTTGTTTATCGAAGCAAATTTCATTTCTTAGGACTTAGACGACGTCGACGCTGGTTCTTACCGTTGCACCATTTTGAACCAACACGGGCGAGGAAATGCAAATTTCCATCTTAAACTTACGGGTGAGCGTCGTAAGGCCAAGTTTGCATACTTTAGTAACTTCGCAAATTTGTCAGGCTTCAGTGCCCCGTCTTTTGTCGAGAAGCCGAAGATAGAGTCCAAGGATGAAGGCCACGTTTTGCTCTTTGAATTCCAATGCAAATCGAAATCGCCTCCTTCGGCTGAGTGGGCAAAGGAGGGGGTTCCTTTGGCTGAGTCGGACAGAATCAAGTTGGCGATGAATCAAGTCGGCGAGAACATTTACCATTGCACCATGGAAATACAGGTACTGTCGTTTCGTTTACGCCTTTTTGGGGGATCATTGCGCGCTAGCTGTCGACCTTTACTTAGGAACCCAGGAAGGAAACGGACGCCGGCCAATTCATATGTACCGTGACAAATGAGTCTGGGAAGCTTACGGCATCATTCACCATCAAATTTGAAGGTGATTGATTGATCATTCTCGTTTGCATTAGCCCGTCCGAATAGTTGCGTCATAATTTTTGTAGTACCGCCTGGAGCACCAACCTTTAACAGAAAGCCGCAGATCTTGCAACAGACTTTGGACAACGGCGATGGCGTCATCATTTTTGACGTCAGCTTCATGTCCGAATTTCCACCAACGGTAGTCTGGGTCAATCCGAAGGAGAAAAAGATGAAGGAGAGCAACCGCATCAAATTTATTCTGCAAGAGGATGGCGAAAATCATGCTTACACTGCTCAGCTACATTTAAAGGTAAATGCTAAACGGGATGAAATCATTAGTAGCTCTTTGGGTTGGAGTTTCATTTTTCTAATAGGGGATGCGGTCTGCTTGCTAGTTCATGTTTTCGTGTTCAAGCAGATGATCCGATTTTAAAACTAAGCAATATGAACAGAACTTGTTTTGGAAGGTTTTTAAAAAATTCGCGTTACGCAACATAGAGGTGCAATTGTTTTCGCACTTGTTACGGTTCTCATTTCTTGCAGAACTACAAGGCGAAAGATAGCGGTGTATACCTTTGCAACATCAAGAACGAAGTGGGTGAAGCAAATGCTGAGCTTACTATCAATATTGAAGGTTTGTCGATGCCAGCGGTATAACAACTTTGCAGCTTGCTTCGATTGCAGGACCTGTTGACGAAGGAGGCGATGACCCATCCGAGATGTAATGTTGAAATAATTTGCGGCGTCACGCCTAACGACGTTCTGGATACTGGCGACGAAGACTTATCGTAGCAATGCACTTTTCTTTATCCGCTTTTTCAGTTGAGAACATCCGCAGTCCTCGTGTGCTTCACTATTAATGTTTCAAACCGCAGCAATGATAAAGGATGGTTCATTTTCGGGAATCGTTGTTCGCGTTGAACTCAGTCTGCCTTGAAAATATTCACGTTTTAAATGACGCAACTGACTTTTCCTTATAGCCCTTTTCGCAGTTCGCCGTTAATTAGATTGGAAAATGGGCTCTTGTGCTCACCATTCGCTTCGGTCACTTTAATCATCATCCCATATTAGCTTTTGTTTTTCGAAATGGTAAAGTGGGCTATTTTCGTGCTTCTATCGTCCTCGGAAAGCTTAGAAAACGCAGTTATTCTGGTCGCCAAACATGTTATTCTCCATTCGCGTAATGAAAGAGTTTTGATTGGTTTATTTTTTAAAAATATTTCGCTTAAATCTTGTCTATTCTTGCTCTAATAATTGCGCATGAATTCCTGACTGTAACGTTGAGAGAAAGGTAATTGCTCCAGTGATTGGCCGCGACGAGCTAACGGAAACAATTTTAGCTGCGCAGAATATTTTCCCATTGTTTAAGTTTGGCACGAAGACAGTGTCTTAATGTAACGGAATACTGCCTCTGCAGGAGAGACTTCAAGAAATATAAATGTTGGTTTTATTGGTAAACGAGAGCTTATCTTTATTTCTTAATACGTCATACTGTAACTTTCGCTGAAAAGCAGCTTTGTAAAAATGAAGTGCAGGTTATGTTCATGAAGTTGTGAAAGGTGGTAGTAGTTCCATCGTTCTTCAAAAGGTTTGATTCGAAAAAGTTAGTAGAGTTTGATTAAGAAAGATACAGCTTTTGTACAACGCGCGTGACGTCAACGGATCAGTGAACAGCATTAATAAATACCCTACTCCAGAAAACGCTTTTTCTAAATTTTGCTGTTTCCAGGGTTACTGTATGTTTACTACAGCAATCTTGTTTATTGACGCGTTTGTGTTCCTGCTTTTCGCTGCGGAATACTGTATGTTTGCGGGGCTTTAGGAAAAAAGACCCCAGTCCCCTTTTAGCTAAGTATTTCGCGCCTTTTCCTCCACCCCTGAAATTTTCACGCTATTCTTCCCTTTCTTCTTCCCTTTCTCTCCTCGCTTTTAAATTGTTCCCTGTTTTTAAAAACTCCCTTTCGTCCCATTTCTTTTCCCTTCTTCCAACGTTCTTTTCGCAATTTCACTTATTTCTCCCTCTGAGGTTTCTTCTACACTTTCCTTTCTCCTCACTTTTAATACTGTTCCCTGTTTTCAAACCTCCCAAAAATTTCGCCCCTTAAAGTAATTAGTCGTACCTACCAGTGACCCTGCCAACGTATCTTCTCCCACTGCTCTTGCGCTGAAGACGGGAACAAGGGATTCCCGAAAGCTTCGCATAATAAAAAAATTTTCACAGGACGAAATTTCCGTAATTAATTACATTATGCATTTCCACGCGCCCATAAGGAAGAGTTTCATTTTCAACGCAACTGTTATGTCTTGAGAATCGTAAACCACCTACCGTAGGCATAGCGCGCTCGGCGACTTGAACCTACTATATCATTGCTGCCTATGGTACATAGGTAATAGCCGATCTTCCTCTGCCCCCGGAGGGAGGCCCTCACATCTTGTCAGCGGCATCGAGCAGCTGTTACCCCCATACGATATTAAGGTCATAGGAGAGACAAAGTACAGATGATTCATTTGACACAGTAAGATATTTAACCTGCGCATCAAACTCTCCTCGGAAGGGAGCGGTATTTGCAACTGTCTCTTGTTTCTCTTTTATCACGTTCCCATACAAGATGGCAACAAGTACTTCAGTAAAGCATCGAGACTTCGTTCTCGAATCGATGGCCGGTAAGGACATTTCCACTGTCGCTGGAATAGGAGAAGCGTACGCAAAAGTATTGCGCGACGAAGGCTTCGACGAGGTAATTCAGCATGTTTTGCCGACTCGCCTGCGCTTCTTCTACTTGGTAACGGTCGGCTTTGCACGAACATAAGTGTCAGGTCGCTTATCGGCCCTCCTTTTTCCTCTTCTGAATCTTTGCTTTGTTGTTACTATGGTACTGTAACCTGATGAGCGTTGGTCAGCGACGCTGCCTAAAATGTAGATCTTTACTATCGACTATGGTATGGCCTGTGACCTTTATTCACCTTCTTTGCTGCTATGTTTAACGCACTGAAAACGCGTTCCTCAGCCTGTTTTCTTTCCGCACCTAACGTCAAGCGGCGGGCTATAGTCGAGTGTGTACGTTACATGAATGTTTCCTTGAAACTTGATTTCCGTAGCTTTGGTTTGCGACACGCTGTTGTTAGAAAACATATTAATTTTATACGCCTATTTCCTTTCAGGCGTCCGTTCTTTTTGGCCAATTCTTGCTGCTGCGAAAGGATGAAGAACTGTTCGTAACTTGGTTGAAAGAGTTTGCAGGAATGAACAATCGACATGCGCACGCGTGTGCCAATTGCTTCGCGGAATGGGCTTCACAGCACCTGTAGAGCTACGTACGCACAAAACCAAGTGGAATTCATGCTGTGTAGTCAACAAACTACTTTCTTTTCCATGAACCCAACCCAAGAGTAACTTTAGTTTATGAAGGCTGTACTTGTGTTTGCTTGAGCTTCTGAAAACAACTTTCTTCAACATGCTCCCGCTATCGCTATCTCATTGTACTGGTAAAAGTCACGAGAGCTTGTAATAAACATTCGATTTACGGGATTCCACGGCATAACCGATGGCGTAAGAATCATACTGCCTACACTAACGCTTAGTCAATTCGCTTCGGCGGAAAATTCAGAAAACCATACTACAGCTGCGATAACACTTCGCCAATAAGACGATGTCAATACTTGCCACAATTGAGGCTCTAAGGGATCACTTCCTTATGGACAAGTTGGTTTTTGCAATCTTGTTTGTGATATCTAGCAAAAAAGATAGATGATTCCATGGGAATGTACGTTTACGCAAGAAAGAAACCAAGGACTATATTGCAAGATTTAATTTACACGCTCGCAACCTCTGACAACAACCATCTTCTTGCAAATGCTATACCGTCGTCTCAACATACGTATAGGAGGTAAAAAGTGTCGCTGTAATAAAAGAAAGTTTATTACGGATAAATGAAGCGGTACAACTGTCCTGTAGCGATAGAAAGTTTTGCATGAACGCAAGAACAGTACAAACGGTAGTTAAAACCAAAGGTAGTAACTCACCTAATTCACTCCATCAAAGACAAGGCAGATAAGGAAAGTACAGCGTTTTGCCAGACATTCCATCTTACAGATTCTGACCCACCCATTCGGTGAAGGCTTTAGCACATTGCTCGGCGTGCTTTCGAGACAATCCTCCCATGTCCACAATCCATGTGACAAATAATTCTTCGTTTTGCTTTAAAATCAGGAACTGGCCAAGGAGTAAGTATGCCTGAACATCAGAAGCTTAAAACAGTCAACCTAACACTCCAGACAATTAATAAGACGTGCAGTTATGGCAAAGGGCATTATACATAGGTCGAAACGCTTCACGTTAATGCAAGGGCAATCACAAGTGTTTTTGACCAGTGATTCTTGAACAGCAGTAGGGGGAGCTATGCTATGCTTCAGGGAAACACACCAAACAGCAGCAAGTCTTAGAATACGATCGCAAACTTTACCTTGTCGAAACCTTCTTTTCTTAGTTTCTTTGCGTATTGTTCGCCAATTCCTGGCACGCGGTCGACATCTTTCTCCCCCATTGGTTCGCTCACAAAGTCGCTGTGCTTGATCGACGCGGTTGCCGCCATCGCAGCAGCTAAATAGTAACAGTACCATTACATTTAAAAAAACGACAACGTAGAAC
Organism: Trichuris suis; assembly: GCA_000797535.1. Taxonomy (NCBI): domain Eukaryota; kingdom Metazoa; phylum Nematoda; class Enoplea; order Trichinellida; family Trichuridae; genus Trichuris; species Trichuris suis. Next base: position 924,974 of record KN538393.1, on the reverse strand, counting down.
ACGCACTGGACTAAAAAATGGTCCAACTTTTAAGAATGGGCGTGGTACAATTGCAAGAGGAAATTAAGGGAGACCGTAGTAGTCAAACCTGCTAATCATTTGGCTGTGCGATGTTGCATCTTCAAAAATGCCATGATTTTTCCCTACGAGTTCTCGGTATTTTTCAGTGCGTCATTAATAAGAAATTGAGTAAGGCTCATTCAATTAGGAGCAGCGGTGAACTACAAATCGTTGCGCAATTTGTTTACGAGAATGTCATTTATTATTGACACGGAATGGCGCTTTCGAAACCATCTTTGACGCAAAAGCTCAGGTCTAGGACGACTACAGTATTCCTTGTGCTACCCTTACGATGTCTACTTCCTCTTGTCATCCCGCAGCTGTTTCAGAATTCTAAGCCCTAAATTCTGCCTAGGAGTTGTTTCATTTGATTTACAAATATTGTCAGCACTAGAAATGATGGTATATCCCGACTAGTTGCGGCTGTTTTGTGCTTACGGCTGCTAAATAAGGGTTATGTGTTAAATACAGCAAAACCTCGATTCTCACAAGTAATAGTTGCAATGGGTAGTTCCGATAATGAAAAATTCCGATGATCAGTTTTCTTTATTTAACGATTTCTTTAGACTGTCACTAATCTAAGTGTTATTTGACTTAATCGGCGGCCTAATTCTTCCATTTTTAGCGCTTCTACTATCTCAGACTTCTCTTTTAAGGAAACTACTATCCCCTTCCTTTTCGAGGACATTGTGCATCAAGAAAGGTGACTCTATTGAGCTGACAGCAACTTTAAAGGAGATGGTGCGCAACGCTAGTGACTGAGGGGAATATACCAACCTTTCGAAAGAGGAATTGTATTCTTATTTTGAAAAAACAGGCAATTCGAACAATATATACAACAGCAATATACGCTGGAAACCGAGAAGGTGACCCATCGAACTGGCGATGTTCAAATAGCAATTATTTAGAACACTGTAGTTCTCCTCGCACCAGTGACTAAAGCATAGACTGCTACTGAAGTAAACGTAGTTTGCTCGTAAGAACGACGGCAGGCCGAATTCAGCCTATTAGGAAAATTAAACTAGTCATTTTTTCATGAAGTAACAAGCTTATAACTTGGACATCGTTTATCCTACTGTAAGCCTATTGTTCTCCCCTTCGAATTCCGGATAATCAAGGTTCTACCGTACAGAGATCTTTTTGCATTGGTGCCCCACTGCCTTTGCATTGCTGCAGAGCAGTTTTGATGCAACTGCTTATAATACATTTCCGACCCATTTGGGATTTCGTCCTGTTCTGCATTTATAATAACTGATCTTTTGCAGTAATCTAATTCGGAAAACGATTAAGCTCTTTAGACATTCAGCAGTTCGCCCTGTTCAGGTTTGACGTAAATGGTATTTCGTCGTATTCATATTTTCATTTATTGAGATTTTACTTCTCAACCAACGGTGGAACTGAGACAGCGACGCTACGCAAAGCTGGAAAGAGCTACGAAGAAGAGCGCAAAACGCACACGCCAAGACAGTCCACAGTAATCAGGCGTGCAGGTTCTAATGCACTGTTCTTTGTTTCAAAATCATTCATTGACGATTTCAGCCTGTTCAGATTTTCTCTGATTCGAGATTTTGCCGAAGGCATGACCTACGCTTAGGCAACAGCTTACGCTTAGCAAATCCCAATTAAAACCCTTCATCATCAACGGTTGCCGAGGCTGTTGCGCAGGACCGATTCGAAAGATGCAAACAGATAATACAGATATATTCATTTAAGCGTATAAAACAGCTCTATTTGCAATTATTACAACGCTTGCAAAACTAAAGCATTCAAAATTTTGTCAACATCTCTTAACCGCACTTTTTCAACAAAGTTTATACAAATATAGCAAAGTATGCAATGTAGCGGCGAAACATTCTATTCGTCCATAGAAAGAGGTGCATATCGATTATAAGAACGATCTAAAATAAACAGGCGTTACGAAGCGATGGAAAAACCGCGGTATGAAGACAAGCACTAACCTAGATGACCGGTACATCGTATTACGTTGTCCAATTGGTCTCTCAACTCGATCAGACAAGACAAAAGCTCTTCTTGCGTACTCGGATTGTGCTGAAGGATCTTCCATGCCTCCGGAGGCAACTTATCAGCGGTTATACGGACTGGTTTTCGCCCAAAATTATTCCAATCCTCTCTGTACAATTCACCACTCTCATAATTTTCAATATACCTGAACGCCACAGAGAATAAATGATAACGAATAGGAATGCAGCTATGTTCCACCTGTAGTACTCTTCCAATGGAACGGCTTGCCGGACGGGCATCGCAGGAGCCGGAACAAAAAAGGGAAACAATGGAACATTCTGACCAGCGCAACCGGCATCTGACATTTCTTGTTGATAACTCACAGCGCTGCCCGTATCCGTCGCTGCAGGTTGCTGAAACTGCTGCCGGCTAGCTTCGTCCGAATGGCTTTCCGAGGCTGAAGTATGAAAACAAAATTTACATAAAAATACCACATCATTTTGAGGCAATTAAAGTTCAGTTCCGCAGCGACCGTAAGAAAACATCATCGCAAACCTGGCATCACTGCAGCGTTCGGTAGCTGATGATGATCAGCCAATTTGTACATGACCAAGTTTTGGCCTTCCGACTGAGTGGAATATATATTTCCCATAGCGTCGTAAAGCAACCGCGAAGTCCCTGCAAACATGGCAAAAACGCATCGTCAGCTAAGCTTCGCCGCGGCATGAAAACCTAACCGTCATTTTGGTAGTGACGCATACCAACGCTGTTCGCTTCGTAAACTGCTGTCGGCATCTGCTGCGCCGAAGGGATTGATAAGCCAAAATTTGCATTCATTGAGGGTACATTCCCCGAAGAAACGTGTCCAGAAGGCGTGGGGCGCAATGGGTGCTCATGAAATTTCGGTGAACCCACATCGCCACTTACAGACTGATTTGGCAACGACAGGGGCACATAATGTCTAACAAAGGAAACGATAAGCGATGAGGTACACTAGTGGTCGTGTTTTCTTGCTAACTTGCTGCGGTTATGCGGATATACGCACTTCCCAGACGCCGGCAAATGTTTCTCCTTAATGTGACGGTGCAGTCTTGGCAAAGAAGGAAAAGGCCTAAAGCAAGGAGAATAGTAATGAGAGCACGAAAAGTTAGTATGAGAATATATACGTAAATATGCACATACTCGCCTAGACTAGTACACTATCATTTATTACCGTAAGGTATACATAAATATATTAATAGCACAGAATTAAAATTTATGAAAATTTAAGCACACAAACAGTGAACACACGGAGTGCCATTCGCAAGGGTTAGGGTCAAAATCCCGATAGGTTGAAATCCCGAATAGGCCAAAAATGCAAAG